>CM059341.1:512500-747500 GCA_030340685.1 Protosalanx chinensis
GCCTCACTAAACCATCCAATCGGTAGTAGCGACGGGTGGTGTGTACAAAGGGCAGGGACTTAATCAACGCGAGCTTATGACCCACGCTTACTGGGAATTCCTCGTTCATGGGAAATAATTGCAATCCCCAATCCCCATCACAAGTGGGGTTCAGCGGGTTAACACACGCTGGTCCACTCAGTGTGGTGCGCGTGCAGCCCCGGACATCTAAGGGCATCACAGACCTGTTATTGCTCAATCTCGTGTGGCTGAAATACAACCTCTAAGAAGTTGACCGCCGACCACTCGGGGACGCGTAACTAGTTAGCATGCCGGAGTCTCGTTCGTTATCGGAATTAACCCGAAAAATCGCTCCACCAACTAAGAACGGCCATGCACCACCACCCACATAATAGAGAAACAGCTATCAATCTGTCAATACTTTCCGTGTCCGGGTGAGGTTTCTCCTGGTGGTGCCCTTCCGTCAATTCCTTTAAGTTTCAGCTTTGCAACCATACTCCCCCCGGAACCCAAAGACTTTGGTTTCCAGGTAGCTGCCCGACGGGTCATGGGAATAACGCCGTCGGATCGCTAGTTGGCATCGTTTATGGTCGGAACTACGACGGTATCTGATCGTCTTCGAACCTCTGACTTTCATTCTTGATTAATGAAAACATTTTTTGGCAAATGCTTTCGCTTTCATTCGTCTTGCGCCGGTCCTATTCCATTATTCCTAGCTGTGGGATTCAGGCATCTGGGCCTGCTTTGAACACTCAAATTTCTTTCAAGCCCGCACACTTCCGCAGCCGCTTGGCCTTTCTGTCTCAGGGGTTGCAGATTATTTTTCACACTCAGGTCCAAGGGGAGAGTGCAAACGCAGTCCACCACTACCAGAAATTATGCAGTTGAGATTCCCGCATCTGAGCTAATCTGGAGTGCACTGACTGGGAAATGTTTGCTGCCGCTACAAATGGACTGGATGAGTACACTGAGGCTGTGACATCATACATCAGCTTCTGTGAGGATTCCTACATACCAACATGATCCAGGGTGAGTTACAACAATGACAAACCCTGTTTTACTGCGAAACTCAGAAGTTTGAGGTATATAAATGGTACGTTGGGGGGGGGGGGGGGGGGTATATACACAGTGGTTCAAAAAATCACAGTGGTAAGTTTTTTAAAGTTTAAAGTGTTTTGTGCTAAAGTGGCAGAGTGCAATGGGATTCTGGAGGGGGGGTGTGGGGTGTGTCTCAAACTGAGTCCTTGGCCCTGTTGAAGAGGGCAATAGCAGAGGGGTAGAAGCTATTCTTGTGGCGCCCCGGGAGTTCGCGTCCTTCATCCTGGTTGGTGCTTATCTGCCACCGGGCCCGCTGGTTAAAGAAGCCCAGCGCATGTTAGCAGACCAGATCCTGAAAGTGGAGCGAACCCACCCGGACTCTCTAATCATCGTCCTAGGTGACTTCAACAAAGGTAACCTCAGCCAAGAATTCCCCAAATACAGACAATTCATAAACTGCCCCACCAGGGAGGGTAACACCCTGGACCATTGTTATACCACAGCCTGCAACGCTTACCATGCAGTGTTCCCAGAAGGTGGCCCAGAAGGTGGCGCTCTCATCCGGCACCATGTCCTCATACTCAGTGATGAACAAGAACTGGATGATCCTGTGCTGGGGGATGCTTCAGTCAGAGAGTGACCGGTCGCTGGAACCTATGTACGAGGGGCTGTCTCATCGATACGATTCAGCTGGACTGCCGAAAGCAAAGGTAGGGTGGACAGGTAAAAGCCGGATCACTGCTTTTGTATTCAGGTCTACACAGGACAGAAACATTTAGCAAGATATAAAATACGATAAAGTTAAAATGATTTATTCTCTCTTTCTCTCTCTCTCTCTGTGTGTGAGCAGGGACTGCTGTGCTGATTTCAGAATCCCAAACCCTGACCCCCAGGATCACCTCAACTGGGAATCATGGAGAACCACACAAGCTGTGGTGACTGAGGTAACCTCTGGAAACCTGACCAACTCGTGTGCCTCCCCGGCAAAGTATAGCTTAGATATCACTGTAAAACTGGACATTTTCCATTGCATGAGGCGGTTCTCCAGGGAGTTTGTGTCAGAGCACCATACACTACACAGCACTTTCTGCCGGTTCCTCAGTGCAGCATTCTGTGTGGTGGACCAGACCGACCTGCAGAAGCTGACAGAGGCATACACCTTCTGTGGGATCTCACCTACCAATCCCACAAAGCAGCATATCCGGGAACACTGCCGGACCAAGGTACTTTTGAATGTTAAGAATATTAAAAAGCTTGTTGTGTTATTACATAAATAAGTAAATTCAGTTCTTTATTCCAATACATTTCAATTTTCAATTAAAGCTACCACAACCTACCGAGCTGCTGGAGAGAGTGGAACGTGTCCTCCAGAAGTTCTTCCTGGCGACTGACCCCAATGGTGTCTACCTCTTCAAGGCTTCAATGCTGAAGATTGTGGAGACTCCAGAGGGTGCACATCTTGAGAGGCTGCCTGAGTGACCTGGAAGAGGGTGACGGGATCCTCTAGAGACATGCAACACTCAAGTTACATTGATGTCTGATAGAGGTATAGCCTGTAATTATTATATGTTTTGTTTTTAGATCTGCCAACGATAACTGCACTCCCCGCCACCGCAAATCCGCGTGCCTCTCGCACATTGTCCATCAAGGCAGGTGGGCTGCTGTATGCCTTGGACCACTCCAGGTGGACAGAGTCCATGAGGGAAGTAATCGACAGCCTGATACGGATCCACCAAGGGTCAAAGGATTTCCTGCAGAGGGTGGACATGGAATATGCTGGCTTGGTGCAGGCTGCTTCCGGTGACCCCAATAGCCTGTTGCATCCCACACCAAGCAACATATTTCCCAGTATGTGAAACATTGGGCAAAGCGGACCAACGCCAGCACATCCTTGAACACCAGCCCAGAGAAGCTCTTGGAGACACAGCAGCTGTGGCAGAACCTGACAACTGAGAGTTAGACCAAGAGTGTTCCAGTGGTGACTTCACCCCCTGCTGTGGTCAATCCACCTGGGAAGGATCCCCAGGACGGCCCTCTCACCAAGGCTGCCTGTCAGGACATAGTGCGGGACATTGTTCAAAAACAGACAGCATTGCAGCAACAGCAGCAACAGCAAAATAAAGTGTCCTGAATGGAATATGGAAATCCAAGTGGCAGGTTAGGCTGGGCAACATGTCAATGTTTTTCCTCATCTGGCTGTCCTCAAAAAGTTTACCACGCGGTCAAACCAACTCAAAAGCAAGGATGTCGACCACAAGAGCCATGCATTGGCCGGGAATCGAACCTGAAACTCATGGGCCCGGAATGGATGGTAGGTGGGGCTGGGCAACATGTCAATGTTTTTCCTCATCTGGCTGTCCTCAAAAAGTTTACCACGTGGTCAAACCAACTCAAAAACAAGGAACCAGGGCACCTGACTTGGCGTTTCCGAAAACAACAGGCCAACTCCAACGAGTCGCAACTCACTCAGTCGTACAATTGCAATTTGACAAAAGCAGAATAAAAATTTCCCCCAGTTTCGAACCGGGGACCTTTAGCGTGTGAGGCAAATGTGATAACCAATACACTACAGAAACCAACTGCTTAATAGAGCGAAAAACCCAGTAAAAACTACAAACTGTTCCGAAATGGTGGCTGTTCGTAAAATAAAACTAGCGCGAATGGTTTCTGAACGTGGCCGGGGCTCTCGATTATGGTTTTAATGACACAAGGGTGGTGTGAGTAAACAAAAAAATCGTTCCGCTCCAAATTTCCATATCGCGAAACGTCTTCGCAGCGTTGCAGTGGGTCTTATCGACCGAAGGAAGTGCGAGTGTGGCCTGGTGGACAATTCAGATTTAATCTGTTGGTGGTGACAAGGGGGCAGAGAAGCAAGTGACGAGGTGGCCGAGTGGTTAAGGCGATGGACTGCTAATCCATTGTGCTCTGCATGTGTGTGTTCGAATCTCATCCTCGGCGGCAAGCTACATTCATGAAGCGCCCACCTTTTTCGAAGTTCAACTTCTTCCGTTGCTCGGCGCATCGTGCTCCTACCGAAGCTGCGTATGCGCCATAAGATGATTGTGCCCGTTGGGAGACGGCTTGCTTCTAGGTGGCATCTTCGATGTGTCGGCAGATTATTTCATCAGACTTTCCATTGGTGTGAGTTGCGTCAAGCTTGTACTTGTACCACGGTGCCTCGTACCCTAACAAACGGAAGAGATTATCCACCCTCTTCAACTCTGATGGTCTGCGCAGGCTGTTGTCATACAGGGCAGGACCAAGATCCGAAACAAACTTGAAAAAGCGCTCGTCCTTGGGTGGACTCGAATCACCATCCTTTCAGTTAACAGCCGAACGCGGTAACCAATTGCGCCACAAAGACCCTCCCACTGCCTGGGGGGGGGGGCATGCCTGCATGTTTGAAAGCAGGTAGCGCAAGCGTGGCCTATAAGATAAGAATGAGCTGGCAGCGGGTGGCGATGACTCAAAAACGGCGTCCGGAATACGAGAAAAAGGTAAAACGTGCATGAAAGTAAAACTAACGCGAAAGGTTTCTGAACGTGGCCGGGGCTCTCGATGATGGTTTTAACTACCATTTGCCTCTCTTTTACTTTATATTCTATCTTGCTTGTGCATACTCTTAGATCCTTACCTTCATTTTTGATAGGATCCCCTCTATCGTGTACTTTGTATTTTTGTTATATTTTAAACTGTTACTCTGAGGTCTGTAGTCTTCCCTGCTGCTGTTGCAAACTGCAATGACTGCAATTAATTATCTTATCTTGTACACCAACATTCACAACCTTGCCCCGTGTGAGGCTCAAACTCACAAACACGCACTGCATCCTGCGCCATCGATTCAGCTGCATTGCTCCACCCCTCCTAACACCCAGTGGAGCGGAGTCATGACATCCTCCAGCCTCAGTGGCCTAATGGATAAGGTACTGGCCTCCTAAGCCAGGGATTGTGGGTTCAAGTTGCATCTGGGGTAGTGCAGCGGAAGCGTGCTGGGCCCATAACCCAGAGGTCGATGGATCGAAACCATCCTCTGCTATGAGACTTTTGACCTTCACAGTCTCTTGGGCTTTAAGTCTTTGCCAGACTCCAAAGTGGTAAGGTCGGCAAGAGGAATTATCTCAAATGGTAGAGCGCTCGCTTAGCATGCGAGAAGTAGGGGGATCGATGCCCGTACTCTCCAAGCCAGGGATGTTTCTAGGATTGAAAGAAAGGGGGGGCTTAGCCCCTAGCATTTTCTGTCGACGGGGGGGGGGGGGGGGGGGTAGTCGCACCGCAGTCCGATCCGATGCGAGCTAACCAGCGATTCCCAAAGACATCAGTTTTTCACTCGTTTTTCGAATTTGTGGGTTACATGTTTGACGCTCAAGTGACCGACATTTAACCGAGAGCATTCGGTAATTTTTCGGAATAAAATGTTGTCATTAATTATCGTGTTTCTTCGGCGGCCCGATAATAATCCCGAGAATTATTTAGGGGGGCTGAAGAATATTTAGGGGGGGCTTCAGCCCCCCTAAAACAGGGCTAACGACGCCCATGCTCCAAGCTCTTGGTTACCATGGCTTTCTTATTATGGCTTTGGTTGCGGGGCCTGCAGTCCCTCTCAAGACGCAGATAGCGACCTTTGAACGCCTGTCAAATGACCCCTTTCATTTGGAAACGGATGCTATTTTGGTTCATTTAGGCGCCAGGGTTTTTTCAAGAAAATATAAAATGTTGATATCAAGATTTCAAAAGGCTCTAACTTGAAACTGGTTTGAGATAAAGGTATACTGTCAATGAGAAAATTGTTCAGTATGACTCAAAGTTTGTGATGGGAATTACGTTATAGCAGCTATAATGGAAAATGGAAACCTCAATTTGGAGGTTTCAAAAGGCTTTAACTTGAAAGCAGTTTGAGATTAGGGAATACATTCAACATTCAATGTGAAATATATTTAGAAGGAAACTAAATTTGGGATACAAATATACGTTTACTGATCCAACTTGTATAATCAATTGGCGCATTGACCACACTGATGCTCAGAACCGCATCTAAAATGCAGTTTATGCAGATCTATTTCCTGGATCTGTGTGGAAACAGTCATGTTTTCATCCATGGTTTCCACCCATATTTGTGGTGTTATGAGCCCCCCTGCCACCTTGAACATGTCCTCTTTTTGGCATTCGCAGAATGCTTCCACCCAGGCCAGGCTGAGGTGAAGCATCCGCTATACAGTGTGCTGATTGTGGACTTTGTGCACGGACGCTCAGTCATTACTAACGTCAGTTTATGCTTCACTAGACAGACTGCATGTCATCCCTCTAAGGAATCGGAGTCATGTGATACCTGAATAAATACTTTGTTGACGGTAAACCGACCTCTTGGTATCTTGTGTAAAAAAAACACACACTCCACTCAGCCTTTCTATCACTGAATAGCAGCGTCTAAGCAGAGCTGAGTCACTGGTCGGGAGGGAGTTTTTCTCTAAAACTTTGAATGGAAACATGTCCATGAATGATGATTATATTACAGAAACACATGTCTGCTATCACCTGGTGAAAAGAACAAACAAGATTCGGCCCCACATTTATAGCTACAGCCTGTTTTAATCAGTAATGTTGCTAGTCGCATTTCTGCGACTTTGGCGCCTAAAGGTAGGGTGGACAATAGAACGCGTTTTTCCTTGCCAAGCTAACCAACTGTCAAGTGATTCTAGAGCGAAGGTAGAAAACACATTGAATCGAACGTCTCTGACGTCATCTTTAGCCTGAATGTGGCTAAAGGCGAATCCTGTGAAAATGGCACCGGAATTTTCAGGTCCAAGTCCTTTTTAGAGCTCATAACTAGCGACTACTTGCAATAAATTAAAAACGAATATGACAGTTAGCGTGTAGACACTTACACCTTAATTCTATCAAATGTTGGTTGCGATCAACATTGAGAAAGTATATGATGCTTATAGTTTTTGAAGCTTTGGCTACCTTTCATAGAGGGTCAGCATAACCGGGAGACATATCTTAAACAAAAGGTTAGGTTGTTTTCTTCAAAATAAGGTATGTTTAATCGATTTGAAAAAATATACATTTTGAGAAAAATCTAGTTGAAGTCATGTTGATGAAAATCCCATAGGAATGCATTGAAATCTGAACGTTCTATGATGACAAAAGTTGGTTTTCCCTCTTGTAACCTTTTTTTAGCATATCAGCACAACTTTTTTACTTTCTGTATAGCTGGGTCCTGCAATGATACGCAATCTATCAAATTTTGAACAAAATCGAAAGATATAAATTTTATGTTTTGGCCTCTTGAATAATACTTTTTACCAGCCTGTAACATTAGGATTGGAGTGCTTGAGCAGCTCGCGCGCTGGATAGAAGCAGAGATGTGACATAGAACAATGCAGAGCCTGATCAGAACCTGACAGATTCTCGGTGCCACAAAATCCAAGATTAAAGCGGTGGAATTTTTCAAAACTCTTGCATAAAAAGGGTTTTTGTGAGAAAACGGCATAAAATAAATACAATCTGACTTCGGATTAGTTTAAATTGTCTTATGTTGCATACGAATAGCAAAAAAAATATTTTCTAAACATTGAAGACATTTTTGGTCTGTCCACCCTACTAAAGGGTTAACTGGTGAAACTGAGCTGGTGAGTTAAGAGATGCAAATAATTTGCTTATAACTTTTTGAATGTTGTAAATATGTTCTTGTATGCACTTTATATGATGGATAATATGTCCGCGTTATAAATAGTATGGTTTTGTGTTCATTTTATGTCATTTCAGTTGATTACCTGGCAATTGACACGGTTACTGTTCATGTAATAATTAGCTTAGCATGTGGAAATAATGGGAATGCTGAGGAGAATAAACACTTGAAAGACAGTGTCTTGTTCAGTTGTCCGAGCTTGAGTGGGACACTGTTTCACCACTGTTTCACCACTTTAGAACAAGTTATTAGGTTAGTGTAGTTAGCTTGATAAAACCGTACAACAATGTCTCTGGAGACTTTTCACATTTTTTCCAGAGTGATACGATTTGATAACCGAGAGACAAGCTGGCAGCTGTTAGGACTGTGTGGGACAAGTGGGTAGAGCAACTTCCACTATTCTATAACCCAGGCCCTAACATCACAGTGGATGAAAGGCTGGTGGCATTCAGAGGTCGCTGCCCATTTAGGCAATACATGCCTTCCAAACCAGCTAAATATGGAATAAAAATCTGGGCAGCATGTGATGCTAACACTAGCTATGCATTGAACATGCAGAGTTATACTGGAAAGCCGGTTGGAAGAGCCCCAGAGAAGAATCAGGGTACAAGGGTCGTGCTCAACATGGCACAGGGTCTCAGGTGGCACAACATAACCTGTGACAATTTTTTGGGGAAGGAGAGTGTGAGCAAATGCCCTCATCTCTCAAGTATTGTGGGTTTAACTTCAAGCTCAGTCAGCGAGCAGTGAGGCTAAAGGATGGTGGTTCAAGTCCTTGTTTGTTTCTGATGTGGGTCCTGCCCTGTGCGAAAAGGACCAGTACCTTTAGCCCTGCAACTAGGTGCTCATGTTTTGACAGAAATTGCCGAAGTCTCCCTGGGGGGTATTCCAGAAAGCAGGTTATGTGACATACCTGGGTATGTTTAAGGGTAAGTTCGTGGATAACCTAAACTTTCGGTTCCAAAAACAGAGGTAACTTTCTGGGTATGTATGTAACCATAGCAACTGACTCTCTGAATATAACCTGGTCGGGAGCAGGTTATGTTTCAGGGTAACTTCGTCCCAGAAGGTTAGTGAGCATGGCGTGCTCTTTTGACGAGTATCCTGTGGAGGTTGAAGCCCAAATTATTCGAGTTCTTTTTCGGCCGGAGAGGGTTATAAAACCGCAAATTGATGTGTTCGCTTACCCAAATGAATATTTAAAAGAGCGTTATTAGTTTATCATTTGTTTATTTAACAACTTTTAAAACCGTGTAAATGTAACAAACCGCGGTTCTGCGCTTAGCACAGAAAAAAAAAAACATTCACAGAAAACATCTGTGCATAGCACTCAGGTTTTTTGCATCTGGCCATTTTTTGTACAGTGTGGGCGATTCAGAGCATGTGGAAAAGGCAACTGTGTGTAGAGCTGTTCGTACAGTATGTCTGGCACTTAAACAGTTCTTACCCACGTTTGTGCAGATCCCTGGCCATAAACTTCTGCTCGTTATCAAAGACGAATTCCACAGCGTGGCAGGTTTGTCCTTTTTAATCAAATCTATGACAGATATTTAGTCATATTATTTATATCTATACATGTATTCATTATGCACTGACTTCATACTTCCATAACTTTCTGTTTCAGGGTTTCCAAATGTAATTGGGTGCATTGATGGCACTCACGTTCCTATTAAAGCTCCACCAGTAAATGAGGGAGACTATGTTAATAGGAAATCTATGCATAGTATCAATGTGCAGGTACTATAACAACTACATTTTTTGTCCCTTCTTAAAATCATTAAAGTCATTAAAGTCATTACTTTTTCCACTAACTAGATAATATGTGATGCAACCCAAACCATCACCAATGTCGAGGCAAAATTACCAGGATCTGTGCATGATGCCAGAATATTCAGGGAGTCATCATTACGCCAGACATTTCAGCAGGGTATGTTTTGCTTTATACAATTGTTTTTTTGTTTCTTTTTTCCCTTTTTTACTATATTTGTGTTGTACACTTCAATCATTACAGGACAGTACAGTGGTTACTTGCTGAGGATACCCTTGTCTGCCCTATTTAATGACACCCTACCCTGAACCTGAGCCTGGACCACAGACACAGTTTAACCTGGCTCACAGCCGAACACGGGCCAGGGTGGAAATGACTGTAGGGATCCTCAAATCTCTGTTTCAGTGTCTGCGTGGGCTCCGGGTTAGTCCAGAGAGGGCTTGTGTTGTGCTACACAACATTGCCACAATAAGAGGAGAGAGCCACCCTCCTTGTATTGAGGAAGATGGCCCAGAGGAACACCTACAGCTAGAGGCAAACAGAGACGGAAGACTTTTGAGAGACAGGATCTGTCGAAATTACTTTAATTTTTTTTGCACTGGTCTGCCAGGCCGTTTATTTCTTTATTTCCTTAAAAACAATAAAAGTTAAATTCAATGAAATGCTTTTTTTATATTGCTTTACACACACCACATTTAACATGCAACAGATTAATATTCAGACAAGTTCTCACCTTAAGGCGATGATCTAGTAATTCAATTTCTAGTGCTGCTTTTTAAATTTGAAGCTGTATAAGATCCATCTCCATGTCACTTTTTCTTATTTGTTTCTGAAGATGGACCTTATACAGCTGCTGTGCTGGCAACTAGGAAGGTGGAAAAAATGTCATGAATGAGATTGTTTGGTCAGACAATACAATTCAAATGTGGACACAAATTCTTACCCTGCTTAGATTGTGTGCTGAGGTTGAAGGACCCTCATCTGTGGGCCCTGGGTATGTGCTGTGAAAGGACAATGACAGTTTGTTACTCTAATGCCAAAAGGGGCCATACATTATAATGGTATGCATCATACCTCAGTGGATCTACCAGCATTGTCCATTTCTGTCACAGCAGATGTGGTCTCTTCATCGTCATCATCATCTTCATCCTACAGGAGAAATATTCAAGTATACATTATCTGGCAAAAATTAAATAAAAGTACCTGACAACAAATCACTTACAACTGTGACAGACTGTGTTATTTCTGGAGTGTCCAATAATACAATCCGTCCATCAGTATCTATAAGAACACACAACCCATTAAATTGCATGTGGTGGGGTCCATAGGAATCTAACAAGATATTGGGGAGGTGTGTGGGAGGTCGGGTTGATGAGCTATGAGCCTATTTGGGGGAGAGGTTCGAGAATCGCGATTAATTTACTTGCACTCTCAAGCGGAGATTGTGACGTTGCGGGGGGCTCGGGGGGGGCGATTTCGGAGGGGTTTGAGGCCAGAGTTAATGTGGTGGGGTCCAGACGAATCGAACCAGGTATTAGGGAGGTGTGTGGGTGGTCGGGATCGGCAGTTCCATAGAGAAACAGTGGGGATTAAATACAGGTCTTTTAGGAATTGCTATTTAAATTGTTGGGGGGGCTTGCTGTAAAACATTCATAATCGTCTGGATACTGGTTGACCTTGCAAACTATTGGCTAGTGTTGTATAGGGAGTCCTGTAGTCCTGTAGTTTATAGATGATTGAACCTGTGTGTCTGCTACTAAGTGATTCATTGCACTGAATGGTTTGATTGACAGTTCATCATTAAGTCATTAATGTACAGACTGCCTGTGTGTATGTACATATATGTATCTATCAGATAGATATATATATATATATATTAGATTAGATTAGATTCAACTTTATTGTCATTACACAGGTACAAGTACAGGGCAACGAAATACAGTTAGCATCCAACCAGAAGTGCAAAACAGTTATAATAACAGAATATAATAAATATGGGTACACTCAGAATATACATATTATGAACAGTATAATCAGAATATACAAGGAATGTACAGATTCAAGTGGTTTTATGCAAAGCAGAAATTATCGGGTAGCATGTATATACAGTTAGTGCAAATGATGCAATGAGCAGATGTGCAAAATGAACAGATGTGCAAAGTGAACAAAATGTACAGGTGGGCAGTAACAGATGTGCAAAAAGAACAGATAGTGCAATAACAACTCACATATGCAAGTGGTGCAAAATGTACAAACAGAAATGTGCAAATATAGGTAGGCGGGGGTTCTATGGGGGGGAGGGGGCTGTATAGGGGGGCGGGGGTCTAGTGGAGTTCAGGAGTGTCACAGTTCTGGGGAAGAAGCTGTTCCTCAGTCTGCTGGTTCTAGACCGGAGACCCCTGAGGCGCCTGCCGGAGGGCAGGAGGGCAAACAGTTTATGGGCGGGGTGTGAGGAATCTCTTCGGATGCTGTGAGCTCTACGTAGACAGCGCTTCCTCTGGATGTCCTCAATAGATGGAAGAATAGTCCCAGTGATGCGTTGGGCGGTTTTCACCACCCGCTGCAGCGCCTTGCGCTCAGCGACTGTGCAGTTCCCGTACCACACTGTAACACAGTTTGTCAGGATGCACTCGATCGCACAGCGGTAGAAGTTCACCATGACAGCTGAGGACAGGTGGTGTTTCCTCAGTGTTCTCAAGAAAAAGAGACGCTGGTGAGCCTTCTTGATCAGGCCGGAGGTGTTAGTAATCCAGGACAGGTCATCCGAGATGTGGATCCCCAGGAATTTATAGCTGGAGACACGCTCAACGGCCATCCCGTTGATTTGAATGGGGTCGTGCGTGTCTCCCCTCTTCTTCCTGAAGTCCACGATAAGCTCCTTGGTCTTTGTGGCGTTGAGGAGCAGGTTATTGTCACCACACCACATGGCCAGGTGCTGCACTTCCTCTCTGTAGACTGTCTCATCGTTGTTAGTGATGAGGCCGATCACCGTGGTGTCATCAGCAAACTTGATGATGGAGTTAGATCCATACATTGGCTTGCAATCATGGGTGAAGAGAGAGTAGAGGAACGGGCTGAGCACACATTCCTGTGGTACACCTGTGTTGGGTGTGATGGTGGAGGAGCAGAAGTAGGCTGACCTAACATGCTGTGGTCGGTTGGTCAGAAAGTCCATAATCCAGTGGCAGAGGGAGGTGTTGATGCCCAGCCCTCCAAGTTTGGTGATCAGCTTGGAGGGGATGACGGTGTTGAAAGCAGAGCTAAAGTCTACAAACAACATACGGGCATAAGTGTTATTATTGTCTAGGTGTGTCAGCACAGAGTGCAGCGCTGAGGAAACTGCATCGTCTGTGCTCCTATTGCTGCGGTAGGCAAACTGGTGGGGGTCAAGTGTGGGTGGAAGGTTGGTCTTCAGGTGTGCCAGGACCAGTCGCTCGAAGCATTTCATGACAATGGGTGTCAGTGCCACAGGGCGATAGTCGTTCAGGCACGACGGGCTGGAGTTCTTCGGCACCGGAACGATGGAGGTGGATTTGAAGCATGCCGGCACAGCTGCTTGAGCAAGGGACAGGTTGAAAATGTCCGTAAAAACTCCTGCAAGTTGCTCAGCGCATGCTCTGAGCACGCGGCCAGGGATGCCATCTGGGCCAGCAACCTTGCGCGCGTTGATCCGGCTCAGTGCGGAGAGGACGTCTGTTGGGTTGAGTGTTAAGGGTTGGTGGTCTGTAGATGGGGTGATTGGGATGGCAGTCTCTCTGTTGTTCCTGTCAAACCGAGCGTAGAAGTTGTTCAGCTTGTTCAGGAAGGAGACGTCTGTGGATGGCGGGGTGATGGTGTTCGACTTGAAGTCGCTGATGATCCGGATGCCCTGCCACATGCGCCGGAGGTCGGAGTTGTCGAAGTGCTCCTCGATCCTCAGCTTGTAGCAGTGCTTGGCCTTTTTGATGCCCCTCTTCAAGTCAGCCCTGGATGCACTGTAGGCCTGTTTGTCACCTGATCTGAAAGCGGCCTTGCGAGCCTTCAGCAGGAGCCGAACCTCCTTGTTCATCCATGGCTTTTGATTAGGGTACGTGATAATCCGTTTCTGTGTTGTGATACTGTCAATGGTGTTATTGATATAATCCAGTACAGAGGAGGTGAAGGTATCAATGTCCGTGTGAGAGCCACAGGTAGCCTGTGAAGCAAACAGACTCCAGTCCGTGCGTTGGAATCTGTCCTGGAGTGCAGAATCAGCTCCTGCAGGCCACACCTTGATGGTCCTTGTTGATGGCTTCTCACGATGGATGAGTGCCTTGCACTTTGGCATCAGGAACAAAGAAAGATGGTCTGATTGTCCTAGGTGGGGGAGGGGGTCGCGGTGTAGGCTCCGGCTATGTTAGTGTAAACATGATCCAGAGTTTTGTTCCCCCTAGTATTGCAGTGAACATGTTGGTGGAATTTTGGGAGTACTGTCTTTAAGTTTGAGTGATTAAAATCTCCTGCAACTATAAAAACAGCCTCCGGGTGAGCAGTCTGTTGATCGCTAATGGCTGAGTACAGTTCTTTCATGGCCAGCTTAGCATTAGCATCTGGTGGGATGTAGGCAGCAGTAACAATGGTGGATGTGAACTCCCTGGGCAGATAAAACGGTCTACACCTAACCATGATGAATTCCAGGTTAGCTGAACAGTGTATTCCGATGATAACAGAGTCTGTACACCAAGCTTTGTTAATAGAGATGCACAGACCTCCGCCTCTGGTTTTTCCGGAATCCTGGGCCGATCTATCCGCTCTGAGAATGTAGCGCCCGGCTAGCTGGATAGCATCGTCGGGTATGCAGATGTTTAGCCATGTTTCGGTAAAAATACAAATGTTGCAGTCCAGAAGTCTTACTGTTGGTAATGCGAAGGCGTATGTCATCCATTTTATTCACCAAAGACCGCACATTAGCTAGGAAGATGCTGGGTACGGAGAGCCGGTGTGGTGTTGACTTTAGCCTAGCTCTCCTTCCTCCACGCTTCCCCCGTACATATATATATGTGTATGTGTGTGTGTGTGTGTATGTGCGTGTGTGTAAGTGTATGTGCGTGTGTGTCTTTCTCAAATAATGTTGGATAAAAAGCACTGTTTTTGTTAGTGTGATATCAGAACTGTGTGACCTAGTGCTTTTTGTGAATTTTGATGCTAGCTTATTGCTGAATCCTGATTTGTTACATGTTTGATTGCATGTGGATTGATTTGACATTTAACACTGAAACAGCTGTATAACATTATAATGTTATCTGATATTTATAATGCGGGGGGGGTTTGAGGGCAGGGTTCATGTGGTGGGGTCCATAGGAATCTAACGAGATATTGGGGAGGTGTGTGGGAGGTCGGGTTGATGAGCTATGAGCCTATTTGGGAGAGAGGCTTGAGAATCGCGATTGATTACTTGCACTTTCAAGCGGAGATTGTGACGTTGCGGGGGGCTTGGGGGGGCGATTTCAGAGGGGTTTGAGGCCAGAGTTAATGTGGTGGGGTCCAGACGAATCTAACCAGGTATTGGGGATGTGTGTGGGTGGTCGGGATCGGCAGTTATGAAGATGATTGAACCTGTGTGTCTGCTACTAAGTGATTCATTGCACTGAATGGTTTGATTGATAGTTCATCATTAAGTCATTAATGTACAGACTGCCTGTGTGTATGCACATATATGTATCTATCTATAGATAGATATATAGATGTGTATGTGGGTGTGTGTTTTTCTCAATTAATGTTGTATAAAAAGCACTGTTTTTGTTAGTGTGATATCAGAACTGTGTGAGCACTAGGTCACACAGTTCTGATATCACACTAACAAAAACAGTATATATATATATATATATATATATGTATGTATGTGTATGTGTGTGGGTGTGTGTGTATGTGCGTGTGTGTATGTGTATGTGCGTGTGTGTTTTTCCTCAATTAATGTTGGATAAAAAGCACTGTTTTTGTTAGTGTGATCTCAGAACTGTGTGACCTAGTGCTTTTTGTGAATTTTGATGCTAGCTTATTGCTGAATCCTGATTTGTTACATATTTGATTGCATGTGGATTGATTTGACATTTAACACAGCTGTATAACTTTATAATGTTATCTGATATTTATAATGCGGTATCATTTTGATGAAAGGTGTATTTCTATCATAGAATCATCATATTCGTATTCGTATTCGTATTTCATCATCATGAATCATATTAATCATCAGTCATAGCCATTGATGGCCTAATTCTGGCATTGGATGTATTTGGGTCTTTTTACACTCTAAGTTTTTGAAAGCATTTATCACTATTATCAAATTAAAACCAAACTCATACTATGCTACTGAACTGTAATGTAAAGTGATACCTGACACAGAGTGACCAATGGTTTACTGCTTGCTTACTACTTAAACTTAAACTGTGGCAGTGTGCTCAAGTGGAGCTGTCTTTAATCCTGCTGAAATTAGTGTTTACGCTACTACTAGTGCATCAGCAAATGAACACCTGTTGAAAGCTTGATCTGTCACATACCTAAGCAATGGTAGAAGTCATATTCTGAGAGTCCCGGGCCAGAGCTAGCACACTCAAAATTTCTTTAGGAATTTTTTTCTAGTTGTGTAATCAAATATTACAATTTTGCTGAATGTTTTTGTGTTTCATTTTGACTTGGCCTAAAGTTCTTCCGGCTCCAGAAAGATTACACCTTATTAAATAAAAAATATACATAATTATTTTAAACTAAGGAAATAAATGGCAGGAAAAGTAATTGCTTTCATAATGATATTACATATTCAAAAGGATGTATAAGCCATACTTCATTATTTTGCACTATAATAAAACGGGAGCCAATACCAAATTTGTAATTTAATACACTCACGCATTTACTCTGTCCGTTATTTTGTGCATTAATACCTCCAACTCCGCCTCTGTAAAATACGCCGCTCTCTTTTTTTCCATGTTGACTCGTGAAATCGGCGATCAATTGAAAATGTCTTTATATATGCACGGTGCACGCTCATAACCTCTGGGTAACCAATTGGAAGTTGATTTAACTAACTCTTATGAAGTGTTTTGGAACCGACATACTCACAGTATGCTTGTTTGGGGTAAAGCAACCCAAAGGTTATGATTTACCAAATGGTAAGTTAACCAAGCTTTCTCGGGCCTGTTTCAGAAAGGAGGTTCAACCAACTCTGAGTTTAAACTTGAACTCTGAGTTGCCAAACCCCAAGGTGGGAAACTCAAGGTTTTCGGGTTCAGAACAGCTGAAAATAATTCGTTTTATCAACTCTGAGTTGGCTGACTCTGCGTGTGCACCGCAACTATAAAAAGCCATTATCAATGGAGCGTAGATATAAGGATTCACCATGGAAACGGTGTAAGGGAAGCGTATTCCTCCCAAACAGAACTGGAAGTGCTTATCCAAGTTCATGGCGAATATGAAAAAAGAAATTATACAGTGTTCGGTGTAATTAATTACTAAGTAATCTACATACTGTAATTTAAAGCCTTTAAAATTTTTTTGTATAAAACAAGAGTGGATGTAACATCAAATGTAATTAGAAAGTAGACCAATACTTTCTAGAGCAGTGGTTCTTAACCTGGGGTGCGCGCACCCCCTGGGGGGCCGTTGGAGATCGCAGGGGGTGCGCAGAATTTTGTCTGCTGTGAGGTTTTGACGTCACGTTACCAAAATTATATTTCTTAAGTTACATTACAGAATCCTAACAACACATCCAAATGGTGTGCGCAAAATTAAAACATTTAAAAATTCATTGCAAACAAGTTAAGTCTCCATCATGCAATTTCATGAACGTATTTTTCGAGGAAGAGCTAGTTGTAGGCATGCGTGTATTGTTACCATGACGATGAGCCGTTCACAGTGCAGCCATGGGCGTCGTTAGCCCTGTAGGCCCCCCTAAAATGTTCTTCAGCCCCCCTAAATAATTATCGGGATTATTATTATCGGGCCGCCGAAGAAATACTATAATTAATAACAATATTTTATTTCGAAAAATTACCGGATGCTCTCGGTTAAATGTCGGTAACTTGAGCGTCAAACATGTAACCCACAAGTTCGAAAAACGAGTAAAAAACTGACGTCTTTGGGAATCGCTGGCAAGCTCACTCGCGCACCCCCCCCCCCCCCCCCCCCCCCCCAGGGGTGCGCGGCTTGTCTTGGTCATAGCTAAGGGGGGCCTTCGGGGGGAAAAGGTTAAGAACCACTGTTCTAGAGATCGTAATTATTACATTAACCTGAATAGACTGGTTAAGGATGTCATTTGTAGTTAGTAATCAAGAACTGTTATACCGTACATTCTCAACTGTTACAAAATCTGAAGTGAAACTAGAAGAACAGAATTGTTTTAAACCTATTAATTTCATATTCATGTATAGGTGCAATCCTGCAGGCATTAAAATAACGTTGCAGCAGATTAAGATGAAATATAATATATATAGTATATATAGATTTAACTGCCTACATAAAATGTAAGGGGTCTAACTAACAGTATGTGTCATGGGCTCAGTGCCTCCTCCCTCCTGTGTGTGTGTGTGTGTGTGTGTGTGTGTTCCTCCACCCCTGTCCTTGTTTGGAGCTTCCTGGGCGTGACTCCTGTCCTGAGCTGATTGGCACACCTGCATCTCATCCACCATCGTCAGCTGCAGTTAAAACCATGGTTCATCCTCTCCTTCTTTGCCAGTTCGTTCAGTCAACTTACGTGGTGAACACTTTGGCTTTTGTACATAGATATCTTTTCCCTGTGGATTTCTGTCTAGTACTGACTCTTTGATTTTTTTTCCTCAAGCCTCAGCTCCTCAGTCCAGTCTGCTCCAGCCCTGCTTACTCACCTGTGCTCCTCGGTCCAGTCTGCTCCAGCCCTGCTTTACTCACCTGTGCTCCTCGGTCCAGTCTGCTCCAGCCCTGCTTTACTCACCTGTGCTCCTCGGTCCAGTTCGGCACCAGCCCTGCTTTTTGTTAATAAACAGTTCCATTTACTCCTCACCTCTGGTCTGCTTTCTGGGTCCCCCCCCTCTGGTTCATTCGTGACAGTATGTTTAAATTGTTTCCATATAGAATGATATTTCCATTTATAGTACTTCGGGTTGGGTTTTTTGTTGATTCTAACAGATTCACATGGTAATATCTGTCTTTTGGAGCCTCCTGTCCCAACAGAATCCCTGGCAGTTTTAAGTAGCCTACTCAATATACCATAAATTATTACAAATAGTGTTATGAAGTGTACTTTATGGAATGCTCATCTTTACAGCATGATGGGGATGAAGAAACTGTTTGTGCTGCCACAGAGGCCAACTGAGTTGCCACAGTTTCATTCTGTAGAATTTTAGAACTACTATTATGTAACCCTAAATCTACTGTATTTTCAGTTGCTAATTAAAGGGTTGTATAGAATTATTCTTATAAAGAAAATCTAAAATCAGATCTGGAAATCAACATTTTGAAAGAAAAGCTAAACTTGAGTGTTTGGTCATAGGTGAATTCTGGAAAGTATTGAAACTATATTAATATCTAACCTTTTTCATTTATCTTTTTTTGTTGTAGAAAATAAAAGACACCGTATAAATTGCTGTGATTTTGTGTTTATTAATTTTGTTTTGTGGTGGATATCATTATTAATGTGAAAATACATTGTGGCATATCATATCCTTCCATCCTGGATATCGGCAGAGTTGATGGGGTCGTCCTCAGGATCTTGTAACTTTAGGGCAGGTTGTGACTCCCCTCTAATTATGGAGAACAACACATGCCACAATAATGCCACAGGCCCTTTCAGGGGTGGTTCAGGTTCTGGGTAAGGGGTAATCAGAGTTTGCCAGCATGGGTAACCCCTATCTCCCAGCAGAAAGCCATACATTTCTCCTGTAAAAAAAGTTCACATTGCTTTAGAGCTGCACATAATTTCCCCTGTAAGTGTGTTAACATTACAACTGACTCATCTAGGTATCTAAGGTATCTTTAAGACTGTAGATGTCCATGACGGCCGCCAGCATCATAAATGACCTTTTCCTTATGTTTATAAATTACATTAGTAAAAATATCATACATTTTATGCAGATTTTTGATTAAATAAAGCTTCAACCCACCACAACTAGAAGGGATCATTTTATTCAGTTCATTTATTAGTTATCCTACTACAGTACCAGGATTGGACACCCCTGCTCTAACCCCTTCCAGTATGAATGTGAAACTTACTCAGATGGCTTTCATAATATGCACAGCAAGGCATATGGTATGTAGAACAGTACAATGGGAATGACTGTTGTTTAATCAGAGTTGTAGAAAAAAGAATAACACTGCAGTTTACCTGTCATTATAAAGATATGACTGACTCAGGTGTGCGTTCATTATAATTTTAAGGGATTTTAAGTTGAACAAGCGTTTTAGAGCTGTGTTTAAAGTCTTACTGCAAATTATAATAAGCTCCCTCTTTTTGCTGACAAGCAGGTCTACAGTGAGCACACCTTCCTTTTCATACCATAAAAGACGACATAGTGACAAATGACACTGTCAGAGTAGGTGGGTTAAGTCTCATAACATGTTGCCAAGACAGCTCAGTATCACAGAAGGTGAGAAAATTATCTAGCAATTTATTTTCACTAAACACAAAATGTTTATATTACTTTTTGGTGTCTTCTGATCACGTTTTCTTTCTAGACCTACGGGCCAGATTTAGTTTGAGAGCAACACTGCTTTCTCTCCTTCTGTGTGGTCCCCTGAAAGTGGTGTCAGATTCGGATGAAGAAGTAGCATCGGTGTGGCAGATTTGGAAGAGCAGCCACATGGTATCCTATGATGATGAGGTTGGATAACAACTTTATTCAATTATTATTTTACAGAATTGACATTTTACACACAAAAGTAAAATCTATATATTAATCTACATCCCTGGTTGTGCTTTTAATAATCTTTGCAGCATGAAGACATTGAAAGAAAGGCTATTTGGGAGGAAAATATTAGGCTGATTGAAAAGAATAATCAAGGCACAGCCATGTTCACCATGGCTATGAATAAATACGGTGACATGGTATTTCTATTTTCTCATTCTTTTATACAAGTCTGTTTTTATAACTGTTAGGAATGTTAGTAACTGTTAAGAAACATTTCAATAAATTGTTACCCCATATGTTCAGACAAGCCAAGAGTACAAGCGTTTACAAGGTGCCTTGATCAATGACAATCTCAGGAGAGGCAAAAATGCCTCATCCAGAAAGCTCAGATACAATGCTAAAGCATTGGGAGCTGTTTCTGTGGACTACAGAACTACAGGTTTTGTTACTGAAGTGAAAGACCAGGTAAGGGTTGCACGAGTTGTACTTGAAAAAATGACCATGGTGATTGTCTTCTAGTGTACATGTCCTTGGTTTTGTTTATCATATATCCTGTACTCTGCTTAACTAATTTGATATGTGATGATGCTTACATTTTCAGTTTTACAAACTGTCATGTTCTTTCTTCAGGGCTACTGTGGCTCTTGCTGGGCATTTAGCACTACAGGAGCCATAGAGGGACAAATCTTCAAAAGTACAGGTCAGCAGTTGTCTTTGAGTGAGCAGAACCTGGTAGACTGCTCCAAGCCTTATGGTACTTATGGCTGTAGTGGTGCTTGGATGGCAAACGCCTATGATTATGTGGTCAGCAATGGTCTTCAATCAACCAGCACGTATCCGTACACATCAGTGGTAAGAGGCTGTGTTACTTACTACTTCAAAGCTGACCCCCTTAATTTTTTTTTTAAACCACAAAAGTAATAGTCCTGTTATTCTATCTCCAGGATACCCAGCCATGTTTTTATGACAACCATCAGTCAGTTGCCCATATCAGTGATTACAGATTCATTCCTAAGGGAGATGTGCAAGCACTGACTAATGCAGTGGCAACCATTGGTCCAATTTCTATAGCATTGGATGCAGATCACCCAAGCTTCCTTTTCTACAATTCAGGTTAATCAGAATGCACTTGATGTTGTTATTTTTCATGTGTACATTTTCTAAAACTATCATTAAACAATGTGTATTTGTGTAATAGGCATATATGAGGAACCAAGCTGCAATCCTAACAACCTCAGCCATGCTGTGTTGCTGGTTGGCTATGGCTCAGAGGGAGGAAAAGACTACTGGATCATTAAGAACAGGTTGGAGTAGCTTTCTCACTCACTGCTCCTTTAGTTCAATGTTGTCCATGTTCACGTACTGTATTAAACACACAGTATGTTGGAGGTGTCCTGTTTTGGAATGGTCCTTTTTTCTCTTTCCCATTTAGCTGGGGTACTGGATGGGGAGAGGGTGGCTTCATGCGAATGATTCGGAATGGCAGCAACACTTGTGGCATCTCTAGTTATGCCATCTATCCACTTTTGTGAACATGATGAGATCATTTAAACAGAACAACCTATTATAATCTCACATACATATTTATTTATAATGTTTGCTTAGCTTTGGCAACAGCACAATTGTTATCTTAAATCTATATTATCGTTATTTCCCCCCCGCCACCCCCCACCCCCAAGGCAGTGGCGCAAAAATGGGGTATGCAGTGTATTCGGTGCATAAGGGCCATGGGAGGGAGGCGGGCATTATTGTGCCAAAACATTTATTTGAAAATATTTTTTTTACATGTTTTTTGTTAGGAAAGTTACGCCAGTTTTAAAATATAATGTTAGTTTAGAGTTTTTATGTGTAATTTATATTTTATTATACAGTACAAAGTGATATCATATGACCACCCTCGACATACTTTAAAAGCACTCTGTTATAGTCACAGCCAAATGGACAGAGAAGGGAAGCATTCTGGGGTCTCATTTATAAATGTTGCGTATAAACAAAACAGGGCTGAAAATGTGTGTACATCACTTTACACAAAAGGGTTGTGATTTAGAAAAACCAAACTTGACGGGGTAATGTGCGGTCCTCCTTGCAAACTCTGACCCATCTGTAAGCCTACGCACATTTTGGAGACAGTGGGAATTGGCAGCACAGATGACTGTACTGTAGTCAGACTGCAGAAAGTAAATCGAAAAAAGAAAAGCGATCACTTGTAATATTTATATACTTGGTTTTTCATGTCATCATTATCATGAAGATTAAATCCAGCTGTGTGATTTGCGCTTGTACTGAGTGATAATTGTTCCATAAACATCTTGTAAAATCAAACTTGATTTTTTTTTTTATTAAGCATTTTCTGTATAACCATCTGAGTGTAGGAGGGGGAGATGTCTGACTGCATGGAATACAGGATGATATCGCATATAGATAACTGCATAACAGTTGGATGCTATTGGAACTGGAAATAGTCATCAAGCTCCCGCCCAATCGCTACACTGCATTCTCGTTACCACGTTTTCTTAAGTTCTGCCACTGTCCACACTGTCCCATTGGCAAAGTTTGTTGGCAGCCGCAAAATGCTATGATATGCTGCTATTTGAATAAATGAATAAATGTATGCTGCCACACGCATCGTTTTTGTTTTTGTTGTGTGATTCTACTGCTGCACTCACCTTAGTTTCCTGAAATTATAAAGTGAGTGATGACACAAACTCTGCAACTTATCAATACAATTTTCTTTCTGCTTTCAAAATTTAAGTTCCATTTTAACTGCCAGAGAAAGTTGTCAGCAAAAATTAGTTTTTTAAGCCAGTTCATCCGAAGCCTAAAATCTATGAATTTGCATGAAACCACCAACTACATTTAAGAGGACTAATGCTAATAAAATAATGCCTGGTTACCTTTAGAATAGATCTTTGCGAGAACCTAGGAGGCTCTATGAACATTTCTAGTAATTACTCGTGTGCACAAGCCTGGAATTGGCAAGTATTCTACCCGCAGCATTAGAAGCACTAAACACCCCTGATAAATCACTGAATGATAAAACTAAGCATCTGAATCTAGCTCTTCAGATTTCGCTGGACTCTGCTGCCCCTCTCAAATTGAAGAAAAATAAGGATAAGAAGCTAGCTCTGTGGTACTGGTACTGGTACTCTGTGAAAACTGAAAAGTCCACAAGAAAACTAGAACAGAAGTGTTAGACCACCAAATTGGAGGTCTTCTGCCTGACCTGGAAGGAAAGTCTACTGGACGTAAGCAAATCTTCAATTGGACCAGATCAGAATACTTTTCTTAGTTGATTAGTAATCAGCAGCACAATGCTAAATTTCTATTTGATACCTTTGCCATACTCACAGGCAAGGATGTTGCATATTTCCTTATGTTGGAGTACTTTTTCTCAGTGAGTAAGCTCCAGAATTGTCCATGAGCTCTGGCCTTCAGCTCAATGTCGGCTTGTAGTGTCAAAATCTCATCCTCCACTCCATAAGAGTTCAGGTGAAACAGTGTTGCAATTTTTGATGCGAGTGAAACAACATCAGCATCTTCCCGAAAAAGGTAGCACATGAATGTAGCGATTGGCTCGAGTAAAGCAAAGTCTTGACTGCTGTCCTGACAACTGGGATTTTAGTTCCTTAACCTTTCTCCTTCTCAACTCACTTTTCGGATGGAAGTTATTGTCGTTTCTACAGTCCGAAAATGCCGCTCCACATTTCCCTTTTTTGGTATAGCGACTGCAGTCTGGCAGATGAGGCAAACGCACTTTGAAAATGACATAGTGAAAAAGAAATCACATTCAAATCCAACTCCCATTCCGTATGGAAATTGTACGTTTTAGACTACTTATTTGGTCCAGCTTCCCCACTAATTTT
The DNA here is from genome assembly GCA_030340685.1 of Protosalanx chinensis. Taxonomy (NCBI): domain Eukaryota; kingdom Metazoa; phylum Chordata; class Actinopteri; order Osmeriformes; family Salangidae; genus Protosalanx; species Protosalanx chinensis. The sequence goes on from CM059341.1 coordinate 536,690, forward strand.
CATACTAATTCTAAGTTTAAAAGTCGTAAATTGGAAGATAACTCGCCAATGTGCACATGCGCAGAGGTCAGATTGGTCAAATCGACTGTCAGTCAAGTGACAAATGTCATAGTGAGGATAATTGGCTGACATCTACGTTTGCGTTTTGTCTATCCATATAAGATTTGATCTTGCTGTTTGTAAGTCTTGTTAAACTTGATTTTATATATATTTCAACAAATCTGTAAAAAAAAAAGAAAAAGGCGTTTATGTTTTAATGCCATGCGATCTACCAGTAATACCTTCGCGATCGACTGGTAGATTAGGCGCACTTAAAATCCTTTAATTTTCTCGAAAAACGATTTACGCCTTATGTATGGATCGATTGGTTACCGTGTTTTCCGGACTATAAGACGCTACTTTTTCCCCACGTTTTGAACCATGCGGCTAAATACAGAGTTGCGGTTTTAATATTAAAGTTTCTTCAGTCCCCAGGAAGATGAATAAGTGACTTGTGGCTTCAGCGCAAGGGCGAATGAACCGACTTTAACAGTTGCGCAGTTGCACATTACATTTATTCATTTAGCAGACGCTTGTATCCAAAGCGCCTTACAGCATTACAAAAGAGCATCGGTCACTGATCATAGCAGGGTTACACTTACAGTCCCCAAGCATAGTGGGTTTACAGATTATGAAACATATATCGTAAGAAAACAGTAAGAGAAAGAAAAAGTGACAGTGGTTTTGTGTTCTCAGTGGTTTCAGTACGCAGAAGGAAGGAAAATGAAGCAACTTGACTTTACAGGAGGAAGATGAATAAAACCATCGAAAAAAGTTTCTGTTTTGTTCGATCAGCACTTATACTGCCGCGTTAAAGGCACTGTTCAGAAACAATCAGTTCAGGTATATGAATCCGTTCAGGTATATGAATAAACACTTCAAAACCTTTCTATGTAAATATCTTATTTCTCAACCTGGATATCGGCGGCTTATAGTCCGATGTGGCTTATGTGACAAAATATATATTTATTTTAAATTTTAGGTGGTGCAGTTTATATTTAGGTGCGCTCTATAGTCCGGAAAACATGGTATTTAAACACCAGATTATCATTATTTCCCCTTTCAAGTTAAACTGGGCCACCAGGCCATTGATAAGGAGCCTACAATTTAAGTAAGGGATAAAGTAGATTAAACATTATTATTTGTGTTGAAAAATACCTGTCAAGAACTCTGTGACAGTTCTTTGTAACTCTCCCCCAAATCCCTGAGAGTTGCAGGACCTAGAATAGATTAGATTCAACTTTATTGTCATTACACAGGTACAGTGTACATGGTAACGAAATACAGTTAGCATCCAACCAGAATTGCAAAACAGGTAGTATAAGCAGAATATGCAGAGTATGTACAGGGTATTAAAGTGCTGAGAGCATTACAAAATAGCATCGGTCACTGAGCATTGCAACGTGGTAGACCCTAGAAAATGGCGGGCTTTGGACTTTTTTTCATTAGCACTGGATGAGAGCACGGACGTGCAGGACACCGCGGAGCTTCTTATTTTTATTCGTGGAGTTACCACAAACTTTGAGATGTGCGAGGAGCTGGCAGCCCTACAAAGCATGAAAGGCACTACGACTGGGGAGGATATTTTCTTAACTTGCTGCGACCCTTGGAAGTAACCTAATAATGGCACACATATTCCAATCATTGCACCCTCTGAAAATGAATGATTCAATGTATGCACTGCACACTTACAAGGGAAATGATGTGCAGCTCTAAAGCAATGTGAACTTTCTTACAGGAGAGATGGATGGCTTTCTGCTGGGAGATAAGGTTTACCCATGCTGGCAAACTCTGATTACCCCTTACCCAGAACCTGAACCAGCCCTGAAAGGGCCTGTGACATTATTGTGGCATGTGTTGTTCTCCATAATTAGAGGGGAGAAACACCCTGCCCTAAAGTTACCCTGAGGACGACCCCATCAATTGCAGATATCCAGGATGGAAGGATATGATATGCCACAATGTCTTTTCACATTAATAATGATATCCACCACAGAACAAAATTAATAAACACAAAATCACAGCAATTTTTATGGTGTATTTTATTTTCGTTGGGACAGGAGGCTCCAAAAGACAGATATTACCATGTGAATCTGTTGTGATCAAAAAAAAAGAATGAAGTAATATAAATGGAAATGTCATTCTAAATGGAAACAATTTAAACATACTGTAGTTAGACATCTTACATTTTATGTAGGCAGTTAAATATATATACGGTATATATATATATATATATATATATATATACACACTACCGTTCAAAAGTTTAGGGTCACATTGAAATGTCCTTATTTTTTAAGGAAAAGCACTGTACTTTTCAATGAAGATAACTTTAAACTAGTCTTAACTTTAAAGAAATACACTCTATACATTGCTAATGTGGTAAATGACTATTCTAGCTGCAAATGTCTGGTTTTTGGTGCAATATCTACATAGGTGTATAGAGGCCCATTTCCTGCAACTATCACTCCAGTGTTCTAATGGTACAATGTGTTTGCTCATTGGCTCAGAAGGCTAATTGATGATTAGAAAACCCTTGTGCAATCATGTTCACACATCTGAAAACAGTTTAGCTCCTTACAGAAGCTACAAAACTGACCTTCCTTTGAACAGATTGAGTTTCTGGAGCATCACATTTGTGGGGTCAATTAAACGCTCAAAATGGCCAGAAAAAGAGAACTTTCATCTGAAACTCGACAGTCTATTCTTGTTCTTAGAAATGAAGGCTATTCCATGCGAGAAATTGCTAAGAAATTGAAGATTTCCTACAACGGTGTGTACTACTCCCTTCAGAGGACAGCACAAACAGGCTCTAACCAGAGTAGAAAAAGAAGTGGGAGGCCGCGTTGCACAACTAAACAAGAAGATAAGCACATTAGAGTCTCTAGTTTGAGAAACAGACGCCTCACAGGTCCCCAACTGGCATCTTCATTAAATAGTACCCGCAAAACACCAGTGTCAACATCTACAGTGAAGAGGCGGCAGCGGGATTCTGGGCTTCAGGGCAGAGTGGCAAAGAAAAAGCCATATCTGAGACTGGCCAATAAAAGAAAAAGATTAAGATGGGCAAAAGAACACAGACATTGGACAGAGGAAGACTGGAAAAAAGTGTTGTGGACGGATGAATCCAAGTTTGAGGTGTTGGGATCACAAAGAAGAACGTTTGTTAGACGCAGAACAAATGAAAAGATGCTGGAAGAATGCCTGACGCCATCTGTTAAGCATGGCGGAGGTAATGTGATGGTCTGGGGTTGCTTTGGTGCTGGTAAGGTGGGAGATTTGTACAGGGTAAAAGGGATTCTGAATAAGGAAGGCTATCACTCCATTTTGCAACGCCATGCCATACCCAGTGGACAGCGCATGATTGGAGCCAATTTCATCCTACAACAGGACAATGACCCTAAACACACCTCCAAATTGTGCAAGAACTATTTAGAGCAGAAGCAGGCAGCTGGTATTCTATCGGTAATGGAGTGGCCAGCGCAGTCACCAGATCTGAACCCCATTGAGCTGTTGTGGGAGCAGCTTGACCGTATGGTACGCAAGAAGTGCCCATCCAACCAATCCAACTTGTGGGAGCTGCTTCTGGAAGCGTGGGGTGCAATTTCTCCAGATTACCTCAACAAATTAACAGCTAGAATGCCAAAGGTCTGCAATGCTGTAATTGCTGCAAATGGAGGATTCTTTGACGAAAGCAAAGTTTGATGTAAAAAAAATCTTATTTCAAATACAAATCATTATTTCTAACCTTGTCAATGTCTCGACTCTATTTTCTATTCATTTCACAACATATGGTAGTGAATAAGTGTGACTTTTCATGGAAAACACAAAATTGTTTGGGTGACCCCAAACTTTTGAACGGTAGTGTATATATATATTATGGCATGCCGTTCAGGAAATTAATCCTTTGATATATATACAGAAAACGTGAATATATATATACAGAAACCTTGAATATATTTACAGAAAACGTGAATATATATATACAGAAACCTAGAATATATATACAGAAAACGTGAATATATATATATATATACAGAAACGTTGAATATATATATATACAGAAAACGTGAATATATATATACAGAAACCTTGAATATATATATACAGAAAACGTGAATATATATATATATATATATATACGAAACCTTGAATATATACACTGATTCTTGGGGATTTGGATAAAACAGTTTTTAATTTAGAAAATAAAAAGTTTGTTAAATTACAAAATGTGAAGGTATATCATTATAGACCAAGGTCTTGGCTGTTCAGCAATGTACCAGTGCAACCTCCAAATTTTGTATTTGTTTCATAAAATAGGCATTTTTCCACTCATTACTTTGTTTTTTTCAACACCGTCAGACACAATAAAAAGCAAATTATTTTGTATTTATTTGGTCTAATATGTATTTAAAGTATTTTAAATCATTATCTGGCATTCTTAATACACATATATGCTGTTAAATGTTTAATTATTCACTATTGTTTATTTTTTATACTGTTTCACATGTACTCCTTTAAAGGATCTAACATCATACAACGTATACTTTAAGCCTAAATAGAAAAAGTAAGTTTTTTTTATTTAACAAACATATTTTTGTATTAAAAGAGACTATTACTTTAATAAGTCAACAGCACTGAAGAAACATATTTTAAGCATATTTATTTAAAACAAATAAAACTCCCTCTGACGGTGGTGACTTAAGAACTGACGGGGGTGACACTAATCTGACGGTGGTGACAGTGGCCTCATTACAACATACAATTCCGAAATGTATACCACTCAAGTCAATCGCTTCTTGTTTAACAACCTTATCTAACTATTTGGTCCAAGAAATAACAATCATGAGCACTGTGATAAAAAAATTTCAAGGAATATAAGGTAAAATTAAGCAATATAATTATTAAAAGTACCCCATTCCCATATCATCAAATATCAAATCATCATAGTAAAAAATAAAAATAATTACCAGTAGGAATAATGTACTATGTATCACTGACATCATCCTAAACTGTCATCTAGTGCCCCCCACTCATAAAATAATACATTATATTCTTCTGAAAACTGTCAACTGTATATTGGACATGAAGAACAGATAACAATTGTGTGCACTGTGGCAAACATTCAATAAGAAACATATAGGTTCAATTAGCAATAGGCTATCAAAGTATCCCATAATAATCATCTGAATAAACTGAAATGTTCCAAAATACAGAAAGCATTCTGTGTAAATACCACAGAACATATTTGGCACAAAAATAATAGAAATTCATACGTGAACTCCTGTGAGTATTCCCTGACTTATTTACATCACTCCACCACTCATTTAGCTTTATCAGAAAGTATATGGTGTATATGTTTCTCCTCTATGAAGTCCATGACTTCAGAAGACAGGTTGTATATCTCCCTCGTCCTGCTTGCACGACCTGGTGATGACGGTTCCACAAGTTTGACCAGAATATGGTCAAATGGTATGAAGCACATATCCTTTCTACCTCCTTTTGGATAGAATTGTGTGTTGGGTCCATGAGGGTGGAGAAACTTCACTTCCACATCTTGATGATGAGCGTCCACAGTGACAGCCTTTGCTAACCACCAGTTCTGGTCATAAATGACCACAAGCCAATCTCCGCAATGAACTACATCAGCAGATAGATCTGTCACAGTCCCGTCAGGACCACTCTTGGTCAGTGGTTCTTGCTCCATTGGCTCTTGCTCACTTTCCTCCCGTTCTTCCTCCTGCTCAGTTTCCTCCTGTTCCATTTCCTCCATCAACATTGCCAAAGGACGTTTCCTCTTTGGCATTGGTATAGGACCATCATCCTCAACCTGTACCCTGGGTGTGTTGGCAGTCAACTGAAATATTGTTGGGCTGAAACACTCGCACATCAGTGGCTCACTGCAGAAACAGGAGAGTGATCTGCAATGGATCTCAGAGTTGTTTCGGTGTGTCGGTATGACCTGATGGAGTTTCCTTGTTCCAGGTACAGGTTTTAGTGGTTGAGAAAGGAGTACATCATATGGCTGCATGTCAGCTTCAGTAATGATGTAGAGCTTAGTGCTGCAGAGGCTTCTGCCAACCATCTCATGGAACATATTCCCATTCACAATGTCATTCCCCTGCAGTATGAGGCTGTCTGCAGTCCTTTTCACAGTTCCTCCAATGCCGTCTGGGGCTCCCTTCCCATGTGAGGTGGGGAAGAAGTTCCAGGTTGTTCTCTCGAAACCTATAGTTGGAGGGACACTGCAGAGGAGAGAAAAGTTGTTTCTGTTCTTGTATTGCTTGCTGGGGCCATCTGACCAAAAATGAATAGTATCAACTTTTGGAAACTTTAAACGAATATCTGTCAGGACTGGTTTCATGTGAGTCCAAATGGCAGACGCATCTTGTCGCCTGGATTCTGATACTGTGCAAAAGCCTGTCTTCTGTTCTTTTGTATAGTACATGCCAGTGTGCAGGTTGAGCTGTGGGAGGTTCTGACCAAAATGGCATGACTGTACCTCAGAACTATACTTGCATTTCCACACCTCAGAAAAGTCCACATGCACAATTACTGTGCTATCATTGCACTTCTCGATCATGCTCCTGTACTCTCTGGTCTGGTTCTGAACTGAGCACACGTGTGTTGTTGTTTCTGTCTTCAGTTTGTCTTCATATTGTTGGATAAGCTCTCCCAGCGTGCCACTGTGCATCACAAGTCTTGTGTTGAAGTGGAGCCCATCTGCTGTTTGATCCTGAACTCATTCCCATTGCTGCCATTCAACATTGGTCTGGTCTTGCTGTGGTGTGGGAAGTGTATGTTTGTGGAGACACCGGGTGCAGGAGCGCAGAAGACATGACTCGCTTGTCTGTGAACAGCAGACAAGTTCCAAACTATCTTCCAGTTTGCTAGACTTGACCACACCATTTTTTCTTAGGACTTCAAGCATCAGCTTAGCATTTTCATGGTACTGACATTGGCATGTCTTACGATCCGATGGTCTTGGTGCTGTGACATAGAATGGACGTAAAGCACAGAAGGATGAATAACTGAGCTTCACTCTTGGTTCTTTCTTGGTGAACTCCTTGTGGAGGTTCAATACTGTATCACTCAAAATCATTCTCTGATGCTTTATTTTCTTGCGTGTGATTGTGTCCTGTTTGTCAGTTGTCATTCTTGCTGCATTATGGTAGAAATGATGAACCTTCTGAGTAATTGTTTGAATGTATGTAGGTTTTTTGTCAGTAAGCCTCCTTTTCCGCAGTGTGTTATATGTTACGCCAAATTGCTTTGTCTGGTGAATTAGCCGATATTTTTTCAGAACTTTGCCTGACAGAGTCAAGTTCTTGTTCTTGTGGGCAGACTTGTTTTGTTTCAATTCATGAATGAGTGCGTTGTGGAACAGCAGAGTTTTCTTAATGGAGGGGTTTTTGAGTTGGCTTCCCCGCAGCAGCTGCTCTGTTTTTCTTCTTGGTGATTCTTGTGTTTTTTTATTCCTAGCTTGTTCTCGTACCCAACGCTTTTTCATTTTGTTCCTATCCTTTGTTACCTCTTGAAGTTTATTTCTCAAAGCTTTCACCTCTCTAGAGTATCTTGCTCTTGTTTTCTTTCTTTCCCTTTCTCCTGCTATAGCCTGCCTACTCCGAGCTGGCTCGTGTATGGCCTGATCCACTGGACTGTCTGGGGGAGTTTCTGGGTGATCTGGGCCCTTTCTCTTACCTTCTCTCGATACTTGTTGTCTATGTTTCCAAGCCTTTCTCTGACTTCTTTTTTCCCTTTCATTCAAGTCATTGATATTTTTTATCTTCCCTTCCTCTACCCTCTTCTTCCATCTTTGCCTTTCCGCTCTGAGGTATTCCTCCTTTAACTCTGTCTCACTGTGTATTTTCTCTCTACGCTTCTTTTGATATTCCCTGTTTCTTCTCCTTCTCTTCTCCAGACATAGCTGCTGCCTTGCCATAACTTCCTAAAATACATAAAGTCAAATTTGAGTGTAATGACTATGAAATTGGGGGGGATTACAGTGAAAGTTAGATTTGGTTAAAGGTTGTCATGCCATTTTCAATTGGCTTTAGTCATTGGAGATGCATAGCTTACAAGGGATATTGTATACTATATGCTATGTAGGTAGGTAGTAAGTGCACTATGTGCATCCCAAATGACGCAGTTACGACACCGAAGGCCTCACAAACACATGTTCGTGAGGCCTTCGGCCTCATAGCTGCGGCCGAACCACAGCTGTGAGGATATCCACGAACATCCTCTCACTCGTGCTATATTGCTTAAGTGTAAGCCTGTATGGAAGAAATATAGGGGGAAGTACATATATAAAAATATAAAAGAGGTTAATGAAACATTACAGGTCATATTGGTATTTATTGTGATCAACAATTATATTCCAGCCTCTGTTGAGGACCATCTGGATATTTTTGTCACCCCCGTCAGACTGTCCGTCACCACCGTCAGACAGAAAACCTGACGGTGGTGACGTCTGACGGTGGTGACAAAAAACTACTCTTTCACATGATATGCATGAGTTGTTCATATTAGCCTTCTTGTTTCCCCTCTGTTGCTAGCTACTTCAAACATCTTCTTCAAAAGTATACATTTATGTCATAATCTAATCTAGTGTTTTTTATACGAAAGACATGGTGTTGACATGTTATGGTTGTGACAGTAGCAGTGTCCAAAAATATGAACAAGTTTAAGAGAAAATAGCAAACTTACAAGAGCTTGAGTGATCTTGAAGCATGCAGTAGACCTGAAGGTTTGAAAATGGGGTCCCCAGGAATGTAGTTGACCTTGTAGTTGACAGATTTTATTGCTTTTTATAAATATCTGACGGTGGTGACGAATATGTGGGACACATTTTGAGCAATCCACAAAATAATAGTAAACATTGTTCAAAACTCACTGTTTGTACTTTTTAATACATATTGCAATGTACTCTTTCACGTGGTTAAGATATTATTCAATTCAATTATTACTTTTTGTTTTTTTAATTAAGATAAACAGATTATCTCCTAACCGAGGACAACTGATTATGTAGGCAATGGGCCAGCATATGATCATTAAATTATTTAATAAATTAAAAATAAACCTATAAAATAACCTTACATATGTGCAAAGGACCCCCTGATTATAACCTTGATTCTTTTTATTCATGAAAGTTGTATTAATTTCCAACAAAATTAGCACTTTTCTTAATGGGACATGTTTTTGCCAAAGTTTCAAGAATCAGTGTATATACAGAAACCTTGAATATATATATACAGAAAACTTGAATATATATACAGAAACCTTGAATATATATACACTACCGTTCAAAAGTTTGGGGTCACCCAAACAATTTTGTGTTTTCCATGAAAAGTCACACTTATTCACTACCATATGTTGTGAAATGAATAGAAAATAGATTCAAGACATTGACAAGGTTAGAAATAATGATTTGTATTTGAAATAAGATTTTTTTTTACATCAAACTTTGCTTTCGTCAAAGAATCCTCCATTTGCCGCAATTACAGCATTGCAGACCTTTGGCATTCTAGCTGTTAATTTGTTGAGGTAATCTGGAGAAATTGCACCCCACGCTTCCAGAAGCAGCTCCCACAAGTTGGATTGGTTGGATGGGCACTTCTTGCGTACCATACGGTCAAGCTGCTCCCACAACAGCTCAATGGGGTTCAGATCTGGTGACTGCGCTGGCCACTCCATTACCGATAGAATACCAGCTGCATGCTTCTGCTCTAAATAGTTCTTGCACAATTTGGAGGTGTGTTTAGGGTCATTGTCCTGTTGTAGGATGAAATTGGCTCCAATCATGCGCTGTCCACTGAGTATGGCATGGCGTTGCAAAATGGAGTGATAGCCTTCCTTATTCAGAATCCCTTTTACCCTTTACAAATCTCCCACCTTACCAGCACCAAAGCAACCCCAGACCATCACATTACCTCCGCCATGCTTAACAGATGGCGTCAGGCATTCTTCCAGCATCTTTTCATTTGTTCTGCGTCTCACAAACGTTCTTCTTTGTGATCCAAACACCTTAAACTTGGATTCATCCGTCCACAACACTTTTTTCCAGTCTTCCTCTGTCCAATGTCTGTGTTCTTTTGCCCATCTTAATCTTTTTCTTTTATTGGCCAGTCTCAGATATGGCTTTTTCTTTGCCACTCTGCCCTGAAGCCCAGAATCCCGCAGCCGCCTCTTCACTGTAGATGTTGACACTGGTGTTTTGCGGGTACTATTTAATGAAGATGCCAGTTGGGGACCTGTGAGGCGTCTGTTTCTCAAACTAGAGACTCTAATGTACTTATCTTCTTGTTTAGTTGTGCAACGCGGCCTCCCACTTCTTTTTCTACTCTGGTTAGAGCCTGTTTGTGCTGTCCTCTGAAGGGAGTAGTACACACCGTTGTAGGAAATCTTCAATTTCTTAGCAATTTCTCGCATGGAATAGCCTTCATTTCTAAGAACAAGAATAGACTGTAGAGTTTCAGATGAAAGTTCTCTTTTTCTGGCCATTTTGAGCGTTTAATTGACCCCACAAATGGGATGCTCCAGAAACTCAATCTGCTCAAAGGAAGGTCAGTTTTGTAGCTTCTGTAAGGAGCTAAACTGTTTTCAGATGTGTGAACATGATTGCACAAGGGTTTTCTAATCATCAATTAGCCTTCTGAGCCAATGAGCAAACACATTGTACCATTAGAACACTGGAGTGATAGTTGCAGGAAATGGGCCTCTATACACCTATGTAGATATTGCACCAAAAACCAGACATTTGCAGCTAGAATAGTCATTTACCACATTAGCAATGTATAGAGTGTATTTCTTTAAAGTTAAGACTAGTTTAAAGTTATCTTCATTGAAAAGTACAGTGCTTTTCCTTAAAAAATAAGGACATTTCAATGTGACCCTAAACTTTTGAACGGTAGTGTATATGTATAAAGAAACCTTAAATATATGGAAAGAAACTTTACTGATGACAGACGTCGCGGCAGTGCCTGCGGCCATCTTGTGTGCAAAAGTGTGTAAAGAGACAATGAGTCAGGCTGCCCGCAATCTAGTTGCAGCAATTTTTTATAATGAGCAAATGATAAATACACTGGCGAATGCCTGTCAAAATCCTCCCGATACTGCCTATCGGGCCAACCTGAGCATGCCCTCCACTTCTCAGGAGTGCCCCGGAGAAGTGCCGCGTCAGAGCGCAGTGCTACTACGCACGGCCATTCACTGTGTTTCACCTTTATTAAATCACCTGAAAACGATATCAAGTTAACGGGTGGAGATTGTACACGGGGTGTTGTGGGGCTCTCCTGTGAGGCTGAAGACATGCTGAGGTTGGCCTGATAAACAGATGCCTGTTGTAGTAGATCTGCCACGATTAATAACGGAGCGAACTTCCTTGTCAGTTGAACTGTATTGGGCAGGCTATCAGGGTGATTTTGGGCCGTACACGCTTTCGCCAGTGTGTTACTGTTGATTTACCCTATGAAATCACAGGTTCACTCACACCTTCTCCCAGGTATGGTCGGCCGGTAAGTGGTTCTCTCCACAGTTCTCCTGATCAGTATTCCTCCAGGTGCGTACTGTTCTCCAGGCACAGAAAGCTCCCCCAAACTGCACACCCACTCAGGAAGACTGACCCTCTTAAATGCCTCCAGTCAATCAGGCTGTCATCAGCCTTCATTCTCTCCACCTGTGTTGAAGAGGCTGTGGAGAGGTGTGCCTTTGCCCGACTCCACCACCAGATAGAGTCATCCTTGACCAAGGGTGGAGCCATCTCCGTGTTATGTAGCGCTCCTCCAGAACACAGCCTCTCATGACATCACAGCACTTCCAGTTCTGTTTGGGAGAAATATGCTTCTCTTAAGCTGTTTCCATGGTGAATCCTTTTATCTACGCTCCATTGATAATGGCTTTTTACCGTTGCGGAGCACACGCTTAAGTCAGAGTCAGCTAACTCAGAGTTGATCAAATAATTTTTTTCAGCTGTTCTGACACCGAGTGAGTTTTGCCTTGGGGTTTGGCAACTCAGAGTTCAAGTTTAAACTCAGAGTTGGTTGAACCTCCTTTCTGAAATGGGCCCCAGGGGTGCTCAATACGTCTTCTACCATAAGGTACTACTAGTAGATAGCATGATATTAAAACATAAAGCGTGCCAGCAAAGGAGGTATGGAGTCGTGGTGCAAGAAAAGGACACAGAAGTTAACTGCCGTAAATAAACAAAGCTTTTATTACTGGGAGAAGGGGAGGGCTGGACGGACCAAAGCAAAGAAACAAACAAGAAAAGCCCCATAACCTATACTAACCCCCAATGGTAATAATCCCTATCTGGCACACTTTCAAGGCACCCTAACCAAACTTACAATGGGTGGTCCGCCCAGGTCTAGCTGGTGTTTCTAGACAGAGAAATATTCCTACGAGTGATGTATACCCCGGGGTAGCTCTAACCTACTCCCCAACTCCCTATAAACAGAAAAGAATAATAGTTAACACAAATAATTTGGATACATAAACAAACAAACAAACAAACAAGTTATTATCAAAATGTTCCAAATGTTAATGTTAATCAAAGATTATCTGAATTTCATAACGATCCCCACACAGGGTACAAACCAAAACCAACAGCAGCCGGGAAAACTGATGCAAAACTGGGCTTTTTAAAGAGCCCAGCCAGCTGCATCCACTGACGAGTAGGCAGAGTTTCAGGTCCCAATCAGCCAATCGGCTGTCGGGACAGCCACAGCAGCCACACCGCCTGTCAGAACAAAACACAAACACCAAACAAAACCAGCACAAAATGTCTCCAAAACGAACCCAGAATTCTGGGGACGTAACATCAATATATTTCGGAATAATTGTATGTTGCGTAATTTTATATACTTTTTATATACTTTGACTCAGTCATTTTGTAAGTAGCTCACATGCTGATCATAATCATGAGCCCAACACCTTAACTGCTAAGCCACCTGACTTCCTGGCTTAATTGAGTTCTTCTGGAGCCTGAGGCCTCCGAGGTTAGTGCTGTCACAACCTGGCTCAAAGGCTGTGACAAAATAAGGAGACAGGCACAGGTGGCTACAAGCAATCGGTATTTATTGGTCCCACAAACATGAAACAACCAAAGAAAATGGGTAAAGAACAGTATCAGTAGTGAAAGCACGTATGAGTGTGTGACAAACTATGTGCAAATCAAAAGAAAGAAAAGGAAAATGGGCTGCCATCAGTCCTGCCGGTCAGGGGACACTGGCTCATGTGTTGCTCATGCAGTTGACGACCCTCCATTCAGTGGTCTGTAAAACCCTCAAGAAACAGGGACCCCTAGTGCCTGGGTGGAGGGATCATCACACCCCCCCTCTTAAAAAAAACTGGGGTTCCCATCTGGAACAGACACTGTGACAACATAACAATCAACCAATAATTTTGACCAGTAATTCAAGATTATACTTTATAATTCAGAAATTGCTCTGTCCAAACATACAATTTACTTTTTCCCCAAAAAAATCCTTTGGTCACATAACCCTTTTATATACTGCAACCCATACTCACAACTTCTGCAGTGACCCTCCCCCATATCAGCCAGGAGCGCCTGAGAAACAACCTGGCGTTTCTGCTGGGACAACCTGTAAAAATGGTGGCAGATTGGCTGGGCATCACCCACATCAATGTCATGCTCTATCAAACGTGTACAAATTGGAACATCATCAAACAAGCACAGATAATTGTTAATCAGAGCAGACAGTTGCAAACGCAAATTACACAGTGTTTCTGAGTTATTTAACAAGCTCTCGTCAGGTGAAACCACCCCATAATCTTCATATACTGACGGGTTAGCAGCCGAATGCCTCTCCACAGTTTCTGACATTAACATTGTTTCACTGTCTGCTGTTGCCACTCCCCCCTGTTGCACAAGACTGTGATGGCCGGGTGTAGTAGGGTTTTAACAAGTTAGCATGGCAGAGTTGCATGTCTCTTCTACGCTTTGGTGTTGATAACAGATAGTTCTGCTCAAAAACCTGACGCAAACTGTGAACGGACCGTGAAATTTAGCCTGAAATGGAGAACTGACAAGTGGTAACAAAGCCAGAACCTGGTCGCCTGGGGTCTCATTTATAAAGCTTGCGTACGCACAAAACGAGGCTGAAAACATGCGTACGCCAGTTTTCACGCAAAGTCAGTGATTTATAAAAAAACAAACTTGGTGGTAGAATGTGCGGTCCTACGCACTTTTTGGAGACAGTGGGAATTGGAGACAAATACTGCAAAAAGTCAAAGTCGGAGAAGCTATTAATCGTAACATTTATGTATTTTGTTGTCCTCACACACATTGACTCAATTTATGATTATAATGAAGATTAAATACATCAGTGCTATTTGAGCTTGAACTGCGTGATAATTGTTCCATACACATCTTGTATAATGCAACTCAAATTTTAAATCAATATTCAGCGCTGTCTGTCTCACAATCAGATTGTCCTTTTACCGCAGTGTAGGAGGCTGAAATGCATGTAACTACAGATCACAAAGTATAACTAAATATATTTATTTAATACTGTGCATATATCATCATATGTCAAAAACTGGAAATACAGTTGTTAAGCTCCCGCGCAATCACTACACTCATTGCACTTCAGAATCAGAATTCGTTTTTAATCGCCATGCAAGATACATAAACACGGAATTTACTACTGCAGTTGTTACTGCTTCTTCTCCGGTTCTGCCACTTGGCGCTGTCGCACTATTGTGTTGTTTTTTGTTTGCCTTGATTCACCGTGAAGAAGAATCACCTGCCAGGTTCATGAGAATGATACTAGATTATTATTCATGAGGTCCTTTGCATTGACCATTCATGGTTAAAAATGGGCGTGTTAGGGCGGGGTGCAATGATACTTTACGTACGCACACTTGTGGTTAAGCTGTGATTTATAAAGCGAACATTGCCTACAGGTGTGCGTACGCACGGTTTTATAAATCTGAATTTTGGGGTTTTACACATACTTTTAGTAAGAATTCTACGCACTCCTTGAGTGAAAATGAGACCCCTGCTAAAATAGGACTTCCAGGCTGGATTGCACCAACAAGGTTTAACTTTAAAATCAGATTAAATCATGGTTTAAATTTAAATTCTGTTGCACCAAACTTTAAACCTAGTTTAAAATTAAGACAGATTAAATTTAAGCCTCTCTTTAAACGTCTGTTTATTTTTTACTCTAAACCAAGTTTAAATTAAATTATGTTGCACCAGAACTTTAAACTCCAATTTAAACTGTGATCGAGAATTTATTTTAAACTGCCAGTTGGGTAGGTTTAACTTTAACAATGGCTGCATTTTTGAGGTGGATAGAGCAAAATAATGAAGTTCCTCGAAGAAAACTGAGAGACAGGCTGTACTGCCTAGTCCTTTCATTTCAGAGGCAGTGGAGGTTAGGGTGCGGGTTACCGACACTCATTCCTTGAAGCACGCACGAAGACGATGTCCATCCAAGTTTTAATTCCATTTATTGAACATAAATCTCCGGTTGACTTTCCAATGATAATTAAACAAAGAAACAACTAGTAAATTAACAAAAAACCATTTGTGAGCAGGTATGCGGGTCTGTGTATGTGAGTGATCGGAAAAAACTTCACTCTCCGCCCCTAACCACCCCAAATTGGCCCAGTGGTATAATTAAATAGCCGCCCGTCAGGGAGGCGCATTACAGACATGACCATAAAAGGAAATAAAAAGAAATGTCTCGCCTGTATCTTTGAAATAGGTAAACTTAAATCATTTCCTTTATAATAATATAATAATTCTATTTCGAAATAAAATACCACACTTAAGTGAAACCAAATACATAGAATTCCTAAATATGCAAGCAAAAACTGAATATGGCTCCAACACAGGCTCAATCCTCTTGATTTTTATAATGAAGAGGAATTTTTGGTGAGATACCGGTTTACCAAGGAAACAGTTTTGGAGCTGAACAGGAAGACTGGACCAACTGTCAAACATGGTAGTGACAGAAATGCAGCTGTACCACCAATGCTACAACTCCTGGTTGCCCTGAGGTTCTACGCTACTGGCTGTTTCCAGAGGGTGGATGGAGACCTGTTTGGTCTACACAATTCAACAGTTTGCCGTATTGTCAGCAGAGTGTCTCGGTCCATTGCATCGCTGAAGGACCAGTACATCCGATTCTCTCCAACAGTGGAAACAGCTGCTGGCTTCTACAGGCGAGCTGGATTTCCAGAGGTGCTGGGTGCTATTGATTGCACACATATCCCGATACAGAATCCTGGTGGTGTGAATGGAGAGCTTTTCCGCAACCGTAAGGGATACTGCTCCATCAATGTTCAAGTGGTGTGTGATAAAAAATCTGAAATAACCAACATTGTAGCACGTTGGCCAGGATCCACTCATGACAGCAGGATCTTTGACAACAGTCAACTTTGTGCCATCCTTGAGAACCAAGCTTATGAGGGCCATCTCCTTGGGGATAATGGTTATCCATGCCGCTCATACTTGATGACTCCACTTCTGAACCCTCAAACACCAGCAGAGAGAAGGTACAACTCCTGTCACATTGCAGCCAGAGGAGTGATAGAACGACTCTTTGGAGCATGGAAAAGAAGGTTTCCCTGCATTAAAGATGGACTGCGCACAAAGCTGGACACCACCTTGACCGTCATTGTCGCAGTTGCAGTTCTCTACAACTTTGGAAAAAGGCGTGGAGATGAACTACACTTTGAAGCCGATGAGGACCTACATGAAGACAGAGAGGACGACCAGGAGCACAATGCCAATCCAAGTGGGAATGCTGTGAGGCAAACTCTAATACAGAACCACTTTTCTGAATAATTATATTAATAAATCTTTTTGTAAATAATTGCTGACATTGTGGTGATAAGTCTGTTTCCACATAATAATTCAATTACTGACAACTACATCTGGTTGAATACTGCTTTAAGCAATATCTTGACCTGTCAACAAGTGTCTTTTTCAAACTGTGAAGCTTAGAGAAGATACACATTGAAGAAAAGTTGAAATAGAAATTGTATATTATTTATTCAGTATTTATTATTTATTCAAATATTTCAGTGCAAATTGCTATATATTTTTAAATTCCCATTCATTTTTCAATAGAGGTACATGTTAAATCATTGTAGAATATTCTCATTTTATGATTAAAAAGTGGCATCAAGGATGAAACTATCAGTAAGCATCTTCTTTTTCAGCAGCAACACTTCCTTCTGCAGCTTTAATACTTCCTTCAGTAATATGGCATTTTCGATTTCCTTTTCAATCTTCTCCTTCTCTAAAACCAAAATGTCCTGGTGTGTCACGTAGGGTCGCTTGTTTCTCCTGCAGCTGTTCAAATCAGATGAGGAGGATGATGACCATAAAGAAGAGGAAGCAGCACTGTCTTGCAGATGCTCCTCTTGCTGCACTGGCTGCAGTGTTAAAACGATCTCTATCAAAACATAAACCAAAATATATGGCGAGAGAACAAATTAATTGGATAGGCCAAATAATAACTGATTATTGGCTGATGTCTGTAAAGCGTTACTAACCATCTTCCACGGGTGAGTCTGAAGCTAGCTGGTCCAAGATGCCGTCGTCGTCGTATGGATTTTGTAATGGCTCCATGTGCTGCGGGATGAGGGAATTGATTTTCTCCGCCAGTTGTTCATTTTTCTTTGGCGGAAGACCTCATCCTGTGATGAACATCTCTCGTCTCACAGTCGCCGCATCTTTTTTGGCTTTTGTTTTAACATTTTTCCAGCAAGCTTTAAGCTGAGTGACGTCTCTTTTATCTTTCACAACGGTCGATCCATTAAAACTTTCAGCCAGTTGCTGCCAAGCAGTATCTTTATTTTTCACCGTGCAGTTGTCCGTTTTCTTGTCATCAATGACTCATCAATGACTTGCCCATAGTGCTCCATGAATTCGGTCAGCAAGTTTTTCTCAAAGGAGGAAAAGTTTGAGCTTCTCTGACGAGCCATTGTAACAGCCGATCTGTTGCTAGCAACAATGTAACGTTTTATCGCCGGTTGAAACAGTCTCGCTCTTTTAAAAATATGAATCCGTCGTCCTGACAGCACACTTATAATGTAGCCTATATATTTAATTGCATATTTAATTAATAATTTTAATTTCGATATCCACAATTATCCCTATTGATTTAAATCAGTTTAAATTACATTTAAAGGCAGTTAAACAGTTAAAAGTTAGTTTGACTAAACTGAGATTAATTTTAAATGGTGCAATTGAGCTCTGCTTAATTTGAAACCTGGATTAACTCATTTTAAAACTAGTTTTACTAATCTCTGATTAGAGCTAATCTTAGATTAAATTAAACCTTGTTGGTGCAATCCAGCCCCAGAAGGGGAGTTATAAGGAAAATTATGCAGGAAAGATGTCTCTGTCCTCGGTTGCCATGGCAACCACTCCCGGGGTCGCTGGGGGTCAGAGGGTCAAGTGTTATACCTCCAGCGACTCGTCTGGACCTACCCTAGAGGCTGGTCCAACCCCCCCCCGTCACCAACCCCCCCCCCCCCCCCCCCCCCCCCCCCCCCGTCACCAACCCCCCCCAAAACACGGTTTGGCTCTCACTAAGCCTGGCTTAAGAAGTAAAGGCTTTAAATTTAAGAAACCAACGCATTTAGCTGCTCACAATCCTCCCCTTTAAAATGTAATTATCCCTGCTCAAATTGGACTTCCAGAAGTGGAGCTATAATGAAAACTATTTGGAAGAAATGAGCCTCCTCAGCTGTCATGTCTGCCAATCCCGCCAATCCCAACGAGGTTGCCATGGTAACGGGTTCAACCACTGCAGTCGGCCGCCTGGGACAGCCTGGGACCCCCACGGGGGCAGCCAAAGTAGCCCAGTCCAAGTGCGACCTGCCTGGGTCAAACACACACACTTGTAGTTGTGATGTGGGGGGGGGGGGGCGCTTTTACAGTGCAATAACAGTTTATTATGATAAAACAGTTCTGGGGCACGCACAAGCTCGAGCCTGGCCATTCTGGAAAGCTCTTATCCTGAGGAGAAGATAGATACCCCACACGGGACTGTGGGCCGCTGGGACGGCCGCAGGACCCCAAACAGAGGCAAGGGGCTTGGGGGCTCGCAGCCCCCCGCCTCTGCAGAGACCCAAACGGGGGAAATAATCACCACCACCAGCTTACCAAAGTGATGCACTCAGTCCCCCCTAACCAAATCAGCCTTGTCCCGGTGAAAAACAGAGGTGGAAATAGGACATTCCAATAGGGGGCAGGAAAAGAAGAATAAACTCCCGTTCTGAAGCACGCACAAGATGGAACTTGACCGCTATGGAAAGGTCTCGTCCTGGGGAGAAGATAGAGACCATGCTCGGGTCTGTGGGCCGCTGGGGAAGGGCGCAGGCCCGATTGCAGAATCCAGTTCGCCCCCCTCCTTGCAGTGGGCTAGAAGCGGGGGGGCCCGGGGGGGCCCAGAGGGGCCGGGGGGCTGGGGGTTTTGGCTTGCCCCCCTCCTTGCCTGCTTCCCCTCCCCGGCCCTCTCCTTATTTGGAGCTGGCCAGGTGACGCAGGGCAGCTCCCTTTTTTCTCTTATCACCACTCATTAAAGGTGTGAAAGTCCAAAATCCAAAATATATGAAATTTGGTTCTGAACCACGCACAAACTCGAGCCCTGCCATTCTGGAAAGCCCTCGTTCAGAAGAACGCAACGATATCAAACATATGTCCGTAGCCCCCCAGGAAAGGTGCGCAGCCCGCCGGGGAATTCAGCCTCTCCCCCTCCCATTCAAATGTTTTGCGCAAGTTAAAGTGACAAAATGAGTTAAAAAGTTAAATTAATATCTTCCCTTCTGAAGCACCCACAACTTTGGTTGGCCGACTATGTTGGCCACCGGCCTCCCACCCCCCCGCAACAGCCTCCGCTGCAGCCTCAAGCGGGGCCCCAGCCAAAAAAGCACACAGTGCGTGCGGCAAAGAGGGATTGAATGGCGGGGGCAAAACGACAAAAAAAAACTGTCAAAAGGCAGGAAAATCCTCTCCCCACCACAATCCCCCTTTGCGTAACGGCCACACCACCCTGAACACACCCGATCTCGTCTGATCTCGGGAGTTAAGCAGAGTCAGGCCTGGTTAGTACTTGGATGGGAGCCCGCCTGGGAATACCAGGTGCTGTAAGTTAATAATTTAAACAACAATCGCAAAAGTGCATTACATCCATATTTCATTCCCACTGTTTCTCTATGGAGGACGAATTTACGCTTATAACTCAGGAAGCTGACCACACACACCTCCCCAACACGGTGTTCGATTCGTATGGACCCTACCACATGAACCCTGACCTCAAACCGGGTCGAAAACGCCCCCCCCCCCCGAGCCCCACGCAACGTCACAATCTCCGGTTAAGTTAAACCGACCTCACTTTTCTCAACCCTCTTATGCTCATAACTCAAGAACCCGACCACGCACACACCTCCCCAATACGGTGTATGTACGTGTACGCACACACCTCCCCAAACCCTCAAACCGGGTCGAAAACGCCCCCCCGGACCGCGCAAAATGTCACGATCTTAGCCCCCCATTTACTTCCATTATAACGATAGGTGACACAATCCTCTCGCAGAAGTTATGCTCATAACTCGGGAACCCCACCACACACACACAGCCCCTATACATTTTTCGTTTCCTTAGGACCCCCACGACCTAAGTCCATTCACTTCAATGCAAGCTGGACTTAATCTCTGGAGCGTTAGCTCCATTGACATACTGACTGGTTATGAACAATTTCTGAGCCTAAACTGTTTTTCTATATATAAACCACGGTTAACATGTTAGGTTAGTAAGAGTTGATTGGAAAGTGTTCATTTAGAACTTACATACAAGACTTTGTAGTTGCATTGAAAACGCTACTATGAGGCTGAAAAGCACTTTAAGGCAATAAAAACGAAACATGTATTTCCTGACTAGTGTGGGAAATTATTTCTTACGATACTAGATTCAGTAATTAGAACTTGGCAAAGTAGAACTGTTTGGTAGGT
This sequence comes from Protosalanx chinensis, assembly GCA_030340685.1. Taxonomy (NCBI): domain Eukaryota; kingdom Metazoa; phylum Chordata; class Actinopteri; order Osmeriformes; family Salangidae; genus Protosalanx; species Protosalanx chinensis. Next base: position 557,729 of record CM059341.1, read on the forward strand.
GTACTGTCCTCTCCCTATTTTGTGTGAAACAGGAAGATGGCTAACAAGCTGCTGAGTGAAGAATAGAGGAGTTTGAAGTTTTCCGCTTATCGCACAAAAGCTATCTTGAAAAACAACTTCCTAATATGAAACTGTGTGTAATAAATATGGGTCAGGGAGAGACAGCCAGTTGGACTTTGTGAACCAACCTCAACTCTGTTGCGTTTAGGGACACTATTTTCGACCCAGAGCTCTGTAAACCTTTTTCTAATATTTTCATTAAACCATATTAGACTTGATCTTTTAAAAGAACATGCAGGGAAAAAGTCTTACACATACTTGGATATTTTGACAACTCAGATGATAGTAGATACAAGGCTATATTTTTTTTACAACAATTTGGTGACCCCCGGCACTGAAAAGAGGGTCCGGAGTTTGGCTCCGATCTCTTTGATCGGAGGGGAGAGAAGCAGAGATAACAGCGGTGTGTGGAGACCAGCCGTGTGATTTTGGTTATTGATCGATGGGTTAGTGTCCCATCTTTATGTGCATAAGACTTATTGGTTAACTGTGGATTAATAGTGAATTTAATAGTGAACACCAGTAATGGAAGGCGAATGTAACAAATAATGCATTGAGTACGGGGCGAAAACCTACGGCTTCCAATTTCGGGCCGCCCTTTCTCAGATAGTGAGCGGTACTAAAAAAGGAGAGAGAAAAAACGTTGAAACATGCATGCAACACGCATATAAGTTTCTTACAGACAATAACATAAATCCTACAACAGATAAAGGCTCACTTAAAGACTTAATGATTAAAGGGGGATCTCAAGCTATTGAAGAACTCAAAGTGTTCAGACACCAGGGGCCTCATGTACAAAGACTTGCGTGGATTTCCTACTGAAACTTGGCGTACGCCAAAACCCAGAAACTGTCGTACGCACAAATAAATTCAGATGCATCAAAGTGTGCGTAGGCATGGATCCAAGCACGTTTCTTTTGTACATCACAATCAACTTGGAATTGAGCGCACATGCAGAAGTGCCGAACTCCTCCCTGTCCACGCCTCCATTTAAATATTCAAATCAATGTAAATAGGCCCTGGACCTGAGATTTCCACCCTCTGGAGGACAAATAAAGGTTTATCTAATTTCCCTCTTGGTCCGATCAGATAAATCAAAATGAGTAGAGGGAATAAATGAGTCAATTGGGCTTGATAGAAAGCTTTGCAGCTCTAATTTCAATAAAATAAACATTTGAATGCGCACCTGCCCAAATGTGCCTTTCGCTGGTTAACATAGACAATTAAACGAATAAACTATTTACGCACCCATAGCCACCCATCGCGCACCGCGCCAGCCTCCAGCCTGTTCCCAACCATGCTGTTAGTCAGAATGAATAAGTCATGCGTTGAGCCAGGCCACCTTGCCACTATTTTAGTTAACTGCATTTGCGCATCACATATGATTTGAACATTAATGGAATTAAAATGTTTTCTGTTAACATAAACAAATTAATCCTGCGATGGCGCTTTATAGCAATGTGTGTGCAGTCAATATCTCCGATAACCTTAGGGAAACCGGCTATCGCTGCTAATTGCGTACTCCAGTAACACTGGCCTTAGTAACCGAAATCGGCTTATGAGCCAGTTATTGTTTGCAAGTAAATCCTCGCGTTCCCTAAAAACTCGCTCACGTCGGATTGCACAATTTGCAAGGTCCTCAAACAACGCGAACGCTGCCATTGTTAATACCATTTTCTTCATCACATTGTGCATGCTTTTATATTCACCTATATCATTACAAACGCCTGGGTGTGTAAATTGTTCACAACGGTGTCTCTGATGTGCACATCACTTGACTGTTTTCACATTATTAACAGTTTCCCAGCATCACCTCTAAGTGACGCCAAATTAACAATAGCTGTAGAAACGTGCGTACGACAGCTATGAAGCTGGCGTGGGGCACCGCACATTTCCACGGTCATTTCACGTTTGATACATCTGAACGTGAGCATGGGAAAGGACTTACGCCACGTTTTTGTGCGTACGCAACCTTTGTACATGAGGCCCCAGGTGCGTAATGTCCTCCAGGTACAAAGAGGCTCCCCCAAAACTCCACACCCACCCAGGCAGACTGAGCCTCTTTTCAATGCCTCCAGTTACTCAGGCAGTCATCAGCCTAAATTTCCTACACCTGTGTTGAAGAGGCTGTGGAGAGGTGTGCCTTTGTCCAATTCTACAACCAGATGGGGTCATATCAGACCACGGGTGGAGCCATCTCCTTTAGCAGGACACAGTCTCTCATGACATCACAATAGTCAAACATATATATCAAAACCAAATGGTTACTCCACCAGTAGTATCCCTGGGAATGGCCAGAAAGTAAAGTCTTTTTCTCCAACAAAGTAACAGGCCACACCATATGCTTCCTCAGCCTTTCTCTCCATGACTCAGCCCTCAGCACTTTCTCCTCCAGCTATAAATCTCCACTCCCTTTTTCCAAAATAAAAGTATCAAATGTTTCTAAACAAAAGAGTCATTGAGAACTGACAGCACAGCCACATACACTTCGTTGTATTCCCGTTTTAGCTTTCGGGAGACTGTCGTTTGTCTCATTATCTCCGTCTCTCACTGCCTTTCTTGTCATTCCTGTAAAATATTTTTTCATGAGGGTTTATTCAATGCACTTAATATCTCCTGCTCTGTACTGTGTGTGCACAAGCTTGCAGCATAAAAACGCTACACAATAGCGCTAATTTTCCTTGGCACACTGCCACCTACTGAAGTATAAATTACACTTAATTCTAGTACAAAATTCTTTTCCCCAGGTCACACGCGTGGGGTCACACTTCCCCCCTGACCCTGGCATCGTACCCTGGTGGGGCGCACCCCACTATTTGAGAAGGACTGGGTTAGAGGCACTTCAGTTAAACTATCCTTGTGTAACGAATGACAGCTAGTGAAGTAAACCTCAATCCAAACCTCTTGCAGCCTTTAGCCTCCTTTGAGTGTCCGTCTCCCATACCAAACAGCCCAGGTTCAACACACTAGGTGCCGTTAGGTTGGTGCCATGACCCAGATGGGAGTGAAGTTTAAGTGGAGTTAGTGTAACAGATAGCTAGTGTAACAAGCTAGTTGTTACTGTGAGTGAACCTCACTCCTCTGATCTCAAACAATGCGACTGAGTTTGCAGGCTTAGCTGCCTTGTTAGTCCATCTCCCATGGCAAACATTCACAAAACCTTCTCTGTGCAGTGCAGAGCAAGTGTACAAAGTTACTGGGGTTACTGTCACACCCCGCCTCGGGTAACGTAACTTAACTTAACCGGACTTTCAATACCCAAAGGTGTTTGTGACTGTGTGTTTGTTCCTTTGTTTGACAAAGAGCTTCAATGTCAATCAATGTGCACTGTTGGTAGGCAGGTAAACAGTGACAGTGGTCAAACTGTCACATCACCTCCCTCCTCTCCAGGAACTGCAAGTTCAGGAAGGCGGGACAGGTAGTCGGCCAGCAAGTTAGTTTTTCCAGATCTATGGGTAATATTGAAGCTATACGGCTGCAATGCCAAGTACCACGGGCGTTCTTATCCTTCATGGAATTGATCCAGCTCAATGCCCGGTGGTCAGTTTCTAGATCAAAGGTCCGTCCAAGAATATAGTACCGAAAGCTGTCCAATGCCCACTTGATGGCAAGGCACCTTCTCAATGGCAGAATATCTTGTTTCTCTGGGATGCAGTTTACGGCTCAAATAGAGAATGGGGCGCTCCTCACCCTCTTTTCCATGTGCCAGAACAGCACCAAGGCCCACACCAGAGGCATCCACTTGAACAAGGAATCTTTGGTTTAAGTCAGGACTTTGTAAGACAGGAGCAGAACACAAGATGGCTTTGACATTGGAGAAGGCGGTTTCACATCTGGCTGACCATTTCACCAGATTAGGGGATGCTTTGGTAGTCAGATCTACAAGGGGAGCTGTGATTGTCGAGAAGTGGGGCACAAATCTCCTGTACCACCCAGAAAGCCCCAAGAATGACCGGACCTGCTTCCTTGTCCGTGGTCTAGGACTGTCTCGAATTGCCTTCACCTTGTCCACCTGAGGACGTATTTGCCCATTGCCGAGATGGTACCCTAGCAAACCTCCATTTTGGCCCACTCACATTTCTGGGTGTTAAGCGTGAGCCCAGCAGAATGGATCCAGAGCAAAATCTGACGTAGGTGAGAGAGATGATCTTCCCAGGTAGTACTAAAGACCACCACGTCATCAAGATAGGCAGCGGAAAACTGACCACATCCTTGTGAGCTCGATCCATTAACCGCTGAAATGTGGCAGGGGCTCCATGTCCAAACGGCATGACTGTGTAATGGTATGGACCCTTCGGGCCACGGAAGGCAGTGTACTCCCTTGATTCCTTCTCCAAAGGAAGAATACCCTTTACTGATGTTGTGGTGGCTTGTGATGAACGCAGCTTTACCAAGCTTCAAGAAGTTCATCAATCCGGGGCATAGGATATGCGTCAAATATAGAAACTGCATTTAATTTGCGTAGGTCATTACAGAGACAAATATAATTGTCTTTATTTCGTACAAGGACAATGGGGTTACACCACTCACTGTTTGAGGGTTCGATCACTCCTAGATCCAGCATGGTTTTAATTTCACTGTTGAGGGGCTCCATCATCCTCTCAGGCACCCTGTGGGCATTGACGGATAGGTGTTGGGTCCTTCAACCGAATGACATGCTCAATTAGTGGAGTTTTCCTGGGTTTTCCACTGAAAAGGTCTAGGAACTCCTCACACACGTGCAGGAGTTCAAGCGCGGGCTGTGGAGGCAAGTGACTCAGAACAGGTTGATGTGGTGCAGTGAGCATGGACAGATCTGTATCCACTACGGCATCCTCAATTTCCACTTCCCGGGCCAGCATCACCTTGTCCATTCGCAGCTCCTTGTTCTGAACAAGTCCTCGGCAGCCCTGAACATCGGTTCCTTCCACAGAACCGTTGCTCTCCTTCCATTCCTTTAGAAGGTTGATGTGGTATATCTGGGATACCTTTCCTTTATCCGGATGAGAGATCTCGTAAGTGGTCATACCAGGTCTTTTGTTTAAACTAGGCCCTTCCAAGATTCTCCCTTGCCTCGGCTCTGTATTGCTCGAGCCAATCTCGCATCTGCAGCACATAGGACAGAACACCTTGTGGTGCACGTGGTTTGTGCTCCCATGACTTCTTCAAGATCCAAAGATCCAAAGGACCTTGGACAGGAAACCCATAAAGTAGCTAAAATGGGGGAAATCCTGTAGAGGCTTGTGGTACCTCTCGATAGGCAAATAGAACAAAGGGAAGCCACTTATCCCAGTTTCGACCAGTGTCATCTACAAACTTGCGTAGCATATACTTCAATGTTTGATTGAACCTTTTCACCAAACCATCAGTTTGGGGATGATAAGGGGTGGTTCTAATGCCCATGATGCAAAGTTGTTTGTGAAGCTGCTTCATTAGCTTGGAAGTGAAGTTTGTACCTCGGTCTGTGATGATCTCATCTGGGATCCCAACTCGTGAGAATAACTGGACCAGTGAACTGATTATGCTGGGTGTCTTGATGCTTCTGAGTGGGAAGGCTTCAGGATACCGGGTTGCATAATCACAGAGGACAAGGATATATTCATGGCCTGCACTGCTCTTGTCCAGTGGTCCGACAATATCCATCGCAATCCTTCGGAAAGGAACATCAATGAGGGGAAGAGGTAGTAGTGGAGCTCTCTCAGGTCGTCTCGGAGAAGTCTTCTGGCACTGCGGACAAGTTTGACAGTACTCAATGATATCTTTGACCATTAATGGCCAAAATAAGCGAGCTTTGACTTGAGCCAGAGTCTTATCTTGCCCAAGATGACCAGCCCAGGGCACAGAATGAGCCAGATGGAGTACAAGAGGCCTACAACAGGTAGGAACAACCAAGCGATTTTCTGGCTGACCAGCTACGTACAGTACTCCATCCACCAGGATATACTTCTCACTCTGGTCTGGCTGCACAGTGATGTTAGGATCTTTCATCTTTGCTGTAGGGGTGCCAGTGAGGCATCAGCTCTTTGTAGCTCTCTGATGTCCTCAGGTACCTGCCACTCTTCCTCAGGTTTCAAGTTAGAAAGGTCACCCAACTGTGGAGTACCTTGGATCTTCTCCAGGCGGCGCTGGCGCTTGCTTTTCCGGGGTCCCTTCAGTCCACCCTGGCATAAGTAAGGGTCCATGTCGGGAAGAGGCTCCAGCCCTGGCTTGGCTGTCTGGGAACAGGTGAGTACTGGATAAGACTCTTGAATGGCGGGGGTTAAATTGACCTTCACCCACTTCTGGCGTGCCTGACGCACAAGGTCATGAAGAATATGCAAGTCTCTGCCCAAGATCATGTCATGGGGCATGTTTTCAAGAACTCCCACAAGGAATAAGAAAGCCCGGTCACATCAGTCACTGGATATCTTCGCTGATCACCATGGACACAATGAATGGCTTGCTGATAGTTAAGATTGCCCAATGTAACGAAGGAATAGTTATGCAATGTCATCGAGCTACCCGTGTCAAGTAGTGCTTGCACTTGACACCCGTTAACCAAAGCTGGGATCAGGATAGGCTCAGAACACAATCCTCCGTTCTAATAAATCTTAACACATTTTTCTTTGCTAAAACAAGTTGCAAAAGAACTCTGCTCATATTCTCAAATGAAAGCTCATGTGATGCAAAATGCTTGCCACAGTCAGCAATATTTGAACACAATGAACACCTGGCGTATGTATAAAAGCAAGTTCAGAGTGCACAGTTTGCTGAAGATTCCAAACAAACACAACGGATGAAGGCAGAGTCAGGGGAAGATGAATTTGAGTCAGAGGAGGGAGAAGAGCTGGCCATGAAAGAAGAGAAGCAGGTCAACGAGGATGAGGAGTTCAAATCAGAGGAGGAAGGGGAGCAGGCCAACAAGGAAGAGAAGCAGGCCAACAAGGGAAAGGAGAAGGTCCAGGAGGGAGAGCAAGACAACCTCACACCATCATTACAGACGAGATGCGAGCAACAGTCATTGACCATGTCATTGTCCATGGCATGACAATGGCTAAACCTGAGTAGGTTCACCATGGCCACCATTATCAGGGCATTCAGACAACACAACAGGTATTGTACTATATTGCTTTCTTTGTCACAATGCAATTTTACAAGCCTGTGAAAGTAGTCTATTGGTTTCAAATCAGTTGTTACTGTATTGTAAATTGTCAATTGACAACACATTTCTTTCTTTAGAGTTGAAAGAATGCTACATAGAGTTGGGAGGGTTGCCATATTTACAGCGGCACAAGAAATCCTCATTGTGGATATGATTCGTGAGAACACCTCATCAGACTCCGGGAGATCAGAGACAAAGTCATTGCCGATAATGTCAACTTTGAGAGCATTGATGTGCCACATATATGTTCTATGTTTGCTCATTTCTGCCACAGTGAACACACTGTTTGTTAATCTTGCATAGCGAATAAACCCCATTCTGATTCTGATTCTGATGACAGCTTGGCCACAATAGACCGAGTTCTCCGGCGCCAAAAGATGCGGATGAAACAGGTCTATAAGGTTCCCTTTGAGCGCAACTCTGTGCAACACAAAAACCTACGTTACGAGTATGTGCAAGTAAGTATACATCCATGTTCACAGTACAGTTAGTGGACTCAGGGGCCTACATTACTTCTGGACAATACTGTGCTACCTGATTGTTGTTCTGAACACCTGTGCACTTTCACATTTTCACAGAGGATATTACAGTTGGATGTGATGGCCAGACCTCATGAGAACCGCTTCCTGGATGAGGCTGGCTTCAATCTGCAGAAACGAAGGCAAAGAGGCCATAACATCATTGGCCAAAGAGCCATCACTGAGGTTCCTGGTCAACGGGGTGGTAATATACTCTCTGTGCGGCCATGGGTTTGGAGGGGCTTGTCCTTGGGTCTTACAACACCCAACATCTCCTCACCTTCCTAGAAGACATCCTCCAGAACATCCTCCAGGACCACCAAAAACACCATCCTGGGCCCGCACATCACATTTATGTGAACATTTGGGACATTGTATGCTTCCACAAAACAAACCAAATCAGGGTGTTTTTCCCGCAGTGCCTGGCAATATAGCCTGCGATGTGGATGAGGTGATGTGCCCGATGCAGCAGAGCGACATGATGCCGCACAGTGATTGTGGTGTGTGTGTTGTGAATAAAGTAAATAAAAAAAATTCACACCCTGATCATGTTTTCAAGAATACTGTTGTGTGCAATAGTTTCTGTTTTTGCATTGAGTTGTGTTACAGTAGTATACATGCAGAATTTACTATAGATTTATACTCTTCATATGAAACTCACAAATCTAAACGCCTAATCCTCTGCAGAGATCTAAGAACATCCATTACTGTAAAATTGAAAAAAATATGCATTGGCAGTTAAGAAACAAAGAACCTTCTCACAAATTGAGCATTGTGTTTTCAATTGTTTTGCTGTAGTGTGTAATGATGTGTTTACATTTTTGAAATCTTCGAGCTGCTCTTTTGGTGTGAAAGTTTGAGTTTTTAAGTGAGAAGGTGTGGTTGTGTTTATGTAGCTTTAGAAAAGGGTGTCTACATTTGAATCAGGTGTGCCGGAGCAGGGAAACATCTAAAACCTTCAGGACAGTGGCCCTTGAGGACCAGGATTGGACACCCATGAGATAGACCATCTCCCGGGTTGATGACATCAAATCCTGCTTGTAACTGTTCCCCACAGTCCCCCAGTCTCCTGCCTGCTATACTAACCTATACATCCATCTTCTGGACTCATTCTATCGTACAGTTATTGCCGTGACGCTTGTGCGTCTACTAAAGACACCGGGCTCGGCTTTGCTAACAGCCTCACCGTCCCAAAACAAGATGAATATTTCTGGCTCCAGCACACCTGATTCTAATGAATTGGTTGTTATCAAGCTATGTGGAAGCCTGGTTAATGACCTTTCATTTGAATCAGGTGTGCTGGAGCAAGGAAATATCTTAAACCTTTAGGACAGCGGCCCTTGAGGACCAGGATTGGACACCCATGAGATAGGCCATCTCCTTGGTTGATGACATCAAATCCTGCTTGGAACTGTTCAGAGTCCATTGAAATGATAATCATGTCCTTGTAAGATCTTTCTACAAAGTAGTCTATCATAAATAGAACAATATTTGTCATCTGGATACTTGTTATGTTCAAAATAATCCATAATGTTGCGGTTTTCACTCAAAAACGAGTTACATTTGCTTAGGTCAATGAAGACCTAGAGACCATAAAGGGCAAACAGAAGTTTAAAACTTGTAATATTAACAATAACTTAAGTTGCTTAAAACATTTAACACAACATTAGTTGATAATATATGTATTATTATGGAATTATAATCGGCTATGATGAGGCGGTCACTTTTGACCGGGAACACAAAAGAAGTGACAACAAACGAACACAACAGGAGGGTTAAAAAGTAAACAAACAAAGCAAACTAACTATGTATAGTCTATAACCTTGACTTTGAGAACATCATTGGTTGATGTGCCCTATAAATTCATCATTTAATTGTGTAGATTCGTCATTACCGGTCAAATTCTTCCACAAGCACTCATGAGCGTGCAGCGCGTGTCCAGAACGCGATTTGCTCGTTCTCATTGCCCCAGAGCATCATGGGGCCTCCCATCGTTCCATTCCCCATACCGCGGAAGTAAACCAGGAAGTCAGAAAAAAATTTGGCCTATGCGCCAGGCGAGCAACTCCATTGAAATCAATGGCCACCATTTTTCTATCCGGTATCCAGTTATTATAATAAATGTTGGACACGTGCCAATGACGCCATGAATGTAGTTTTTATACAAGTAAGGCTGTCTCGGCTAGGTATACAACACGTGGTATCAGATGCGTTAGAAATTTAAATGGCACAATATATTAGCAAAACTCAATAAATTAAGCAAGACGCCCTCCAGCCTGTGAGACATGTCATTTAATTGGCTGAAGTGGCATTGTCAGAAACACTTAGTATGCTGGCAACTAAATATGCCAGGGAATAATAAAGCCTCATATCAGTTTGGTCTCAGTATTGATCTTTTTGACCCTTTTGTGCTTAGTAGATAGGAAAATGTCACCCTACAAGTGAAGAGATATCCGAAGTTTTTTCACCAGCCAAAATAGCTATAATGAAGGTTGTTGTTAGTTTGCTAGTTGGGAAACTACCCAAACAGTGTAAACCTGCTAGCCTTATATCACCACCAATTCTACAATGGAAACAGGTTTTGAAAATTGTTAGTGTAGTAGAGTATGTAACTTTCCCTTTCATTAAATCTATCCCTAGCGTCTGCAATTCTTAGACCAGTGTGTTTCACATCTGCCCAGGTATGAAAAGAGCTGATGAAGATCAATGGCGAGGAAAGCAGCTGGACCACACGGCATCTGCGACAGGCTCTTGAAATACTGCGTGGACGGACTGTCCAGAAATATGGAGCATGCCTTCAACCTGACCCTCAAGCTGAGCGTGGTACCTCCTGCTTTGTGCCAGTGCCCAAGACACCACTCGCTAAGGACCTCAGCAGCTTCAGGCCGGTGGCTCTCACATCACACATGATGAAGACAGTGCAAGCAACAATTACAGATGTAAAAAAAAAATGATACAGGACTGCACAGGCCGCATTGAGCATGCCGAACAACGGATCTCTGATGTGGAGGATGACGTTAACAAGCTAACATCCAAAGTTAGCACACTGGAAAGCACAGTCAAAAGCCTTGCTGACAGAGTTGATGATTTGGAATGCAGAAGTCGGCGAAACAACGTGAGATTGGTGGGGCTACCAGAGAAGACTGAGGGTCAGGATGCAACTGTATTTTTGGAGAAATGGAGGCTCTGAACATAGAACCACGAGAGGGGTTGGTGGTGGAGCGGGCTCATAAAATAGGCGCTCCGCCAAGCAATGATATCCCCAAAATGGCATTTTCAACCGGGATGGCTTACGGATCCCATTTCTTTCACTAGCTCAAAGAAAAAGGCTACACGACTTGAAATGAAGACAGTAGATGAGGAAATGAAAAACCTGGAAACAGAAATCTATAACAGACATATAGCTCCGGATGTACATTCAAAACTGCGACTGCTTAGATCTCAGTACAATGAATTGGCAGCTAATAAAGCAGGATTAATATTCTAAAAATGAATATACTCCCCAAATTCATTTGCACTAACTGTACATACATGCAACCTGGTAATTTCTGTTAATACTGTAGTATATTGTACCATACAGCTTATGTACATACCCTGTATATTCTGATTATACTGTTCATACTATGTATATTCTGAGTATACCCATATTTATTATATTCTGTTGGATTAACTGTTTTGCACTTCTGGTTGGATGCTAATCTAATCTAATCTAAAAAAAATATGTATCTGTTCCAGAATATCCCCCTACCCCCTCCCTCATCCTTGTTCACAAGAATCAAGAAATTGTTTACCAACGTTATTTGGCAAAATAAACGTCCCAGATTACGTCTTTCTTTACTTTATCTACCATATGATCGAGGAGACTTAAATGCCCAAATATCCAATGGTATTACTGGGCAGTTCAATTGCGGTCGATCATGTTTTACTTCTCTTCCGGAAATCCCCCTGCTTGGATTGATTTGGAATCCTGCTCTGTTAAACCGAGTTTACCATTGCACCTGTACTTGTACTCAGCAGGCCGTAAATATCTGAAGAAAAATACAGACAATCCCATTATATTGAATATGATTGTTGTTTGGTTCGACACCTGCAAATATTTTAATATAAATGTTGTATTTGTAGTTTGTTGTTGCAATCACAGTGAGGCATTCAAGATGAGCATGGGTCAGTCAGTTTTTCTGTTTCCTCTTGATAGTGTTCACGGTTGAAAATGTTGACTCACAGGTGTATGTGCTCATGAATAAAGACATCACTTTCTGTGCAAGTGGTTTCAAACTGGGAAAGTCTGCTTCAGAAACCAAACTCCAGAAGTGGCCAACACCTGCTCTGAGTTAATCTTGGATAATGGTTTGTTTGGTTTGTTTGCAGCTCTATTACTGTAGTTCACTCTCCAGAGTGGCATGATTACCAGGGCAGAGCTGTGTGATGTTTGGAGTGAGGGAGGACACATCCACATTTCAATAAATTGAAAATATCAACTTTATCAACTTTGTTTGGAACAGGTGCAGGTTTGTTTGCATATTAAGCACAGAGGGTTCATGCCATGAAGAATAAATAAGAATTCGTCTGTCCTGCTCGCCCCCTCTCCGTCGTCTTCATGCTGATTTTCGTTTGGTGTTAGTGCTGGGTTTTGCCCTTTTTAAAGTATAAAACGACCCATTGTACCCGCATCTCAAACTGGCTTGCTCCATCCTCTGTCCGTCGTCAATTGGTGTGTAACGGCGCGCGGGTTTGCAGGCCGGCCGTATTCATGCGAGACCGCAGAAAATTACTTAATTTGTAGTGCAGATGTTTGCGTTTGTGTTCACTGCATGTTTATGTAGTACATTTGATTTTTTTTGTGGCTGTGTTACCATATTGTTATAAGCTAGTATGCCAGTGCGAGTCACCAATTAAAGCTTGACGAGCCGCATGTGGCTCGCGAGCCGTGCATTGAGTATCCGTGCATTAGATATACCGACCATTTCTGCATTAGAAGTAGCAATCACTAGACACTGTTATGGCAAAGGTTTAATTTCAACTCTGTATGACTTGTTGGTGTCTGGATCTATTGAATCATCAGAATCAAAACTGAGATTATGGAATGAAGATATATACAGGAGGAAATATATTTAGAGAGAGGCTTGTAAAGAGGCACACAGGCAGTCAGTCAGCAGCAACCTAAAACTCCTACAGTATAAATGGCTGATGCGTACATATATAACTCCTGTGAAATTGCATACGTTTAATGATAATATTCCAGCTACCTGTATTAAGTGTGATGAGGCAAGGGGGACACTGTTACACTGTATATGGGAATGTGGGAAAGTGAAAACCTTCTGGCAAGATGTCGTTAATATGATTGATCACATTTTATCAAATAAATTACCATTGCTTAGCTTAGCTTTTTATTATTGGTTTTTATCCTACCATACCACTTCTACAAAGCAAAGAGTTCAGATTCATAGATATGTGTATATTACAAGCTAAACGTATAATTTATCTTAATCGGAAAAGCAAGAATTGGTATGTGGGTTAAAGAAATGGCCTCAAACATGTCAATGGAAAAGATAACGTATATTGTTAGACGTAAACTAAATGTTTTTGATAATACCTGGGGATCTTTTAGATACTTCTTAAGGCATAATACTAATGTTGGTAACTTGCTTCAGCAAGAATGGGCTCTGGGGGAGTAGGAAAACTATCTGATTAGGTACATTGACTAGTAGGAAAAACAACAACAAAAAACACCCATTATTCAGTTTGTAAAGTATGCTTTTATGTTTGTATGTATACAATGAACAACCAGTAGACTAAGAGCATGATGGGAAAAATTGCATGATGGGAAAGAAATGCTACAAGAATCTAGCTGTAGTCTTGTAAATAGTGATAGTCTGAAACTAGGCTGTGACTAAAAACTCTAAATACTTGTCTTTAGATGTGAGCTGATAGTTTTCCATGAGTCTTTTCCCAATCTTTTCAAAGCATTACCATGGGTAGCATTACCATGGTTAGTGTCTGTATTGAATGAATGAAAAACAGTACCCTGAAGTTACAGATGGCTACAAGTTGGTGATGAATCAGCATCAGGGGTTCAGGTGAGAAGTTGAATAGTCCATTTTGGTTTTTAAGGGATGTTTAAACAATGTTAGGTATGAATGTCACCATTCACACTTATATTTGTAGGTAGTCAAAAGTTGCTTTGAATTGGGATGCCCAAATGTATCCATCATATAATTCATTAAATTCTGTTATTTGCATCTAATTTGTATTTTACATTATATTTTTTATTCTGTTTTATTATTATGTTACATATATGTTCTGTTTGCTCCTTTCTGCCAAAGTGAATTCTGTGTTTGTATATCTTGCATAGCGATTCAAATAGACTCTGAGGTCTTTCGGAGTGCAGGGGGCACCCCTAAAGTCTTGACTCAGTGGTGGCCTCAGCCATCCTGTATGTTGTGGTCTGCTGGAGCAGCGGCATCACTGAGAGGGAAAGTAAGAAGCTGGACAAGGTCATCAAGAAGTGCCCTCTGGACTCAGTGCAGGTGGTGGGTGACAGATGAGTTCTGGCAAAGCTGACAACTATGCTGGACCAACAGTCACACCCCCTGCAGGACTCACTGTCCACTCTGGAGAGTAGCTTCAGCAATAGGCTGATTCCCACTCGGTGTGTGAAGGAGAGATTCCGCAGGTCCTTCCTTCCTGCTGCTGTCAGACTGTTCAATAATCACTAAACACTGTTGTCCACAGCCACTACAATGTGCTATACCATTATTATTATATCTATTATCATCACTACCTCACCACCATGCAGTATTACTTACATCTGTATATTTGTAATACAAAAATAAATTTACACTGTGTACATACTCAATGTATATTCGGCTTCTGCTGCCTGTTTTGCACTTCTGGTTGGATGCTAACTGCCCTTCGTTACTCTTTACTTGTACGTGTGTAATGACAATAAAGTTGAATCTAATCTAATCTAAAATCATTTGCATAACATTGACTGAACATGCAACATTTCATGTTATATTTTATCAATTTTATATCTACATTGTTTATCTCTTTAGTATATTGTTTAGCTCTTATGATATGTGTTATGTATGTTATTTCTACATTATGTTTTTCTCCTTTATATTTTTCATCAAGATCCATATGTTTAATGTATTGCACCATCCTGCCACAGTAAATGTCAGTGTTTGTTGATTCACTTTTTTTACACTAAGGTAACAATATGATGGCGGTAATACATAACGTGTTAACACGTATTATGTTTTCAGAGGCCTTCTATGACTCGTGTCCATGGCTTGGGGTGGGGTTATTACATTTGGTCGACACGAGGAGGCGCCATAATTTAAATCCATTGTGATTGCCCTTGAAAGCGCAATGCTTGCCAACTATCAACACAAACATGGCGTATGTTCGCATGGCCCAGTACTGAACAGTTCGTTGCAAGTTTAGCCTTAAGTGTGCTGGAAACATACTTCCGGGTATCGTCGAGGCAGCTACTTTGTGCCTTTGGTCGTACAGGCAAAAACTAATATATTCTAAACAATAGCGAATTATCTTGAGGGGGGGGGGGACGGACTCAAAAGTTGCCTTTATGTCAGTAGCAGTGTCGTCTGTACAAGTGAGCTGGTAAGTTAGTGTTGATACTGCTGTAGTTCGCTAAGTTTGTACTAGACTGTACTGTAACTTTGACGTTAGCTAGAGAGCAAGACCAAACTAGTATACCCATATTGTAGATTTAACTCAGCAGGAAAGTGTACCATTATACTCAAGATATATTACCTTTTCAGGACTTGTGCCAGTATGCCTAAACTAGTGCTAGCTAGCCACCTAGGCTAACAACTTTGTCTCCATAATTAGCTAGCGCTACTGGCTGCCAACGTAAATGTTTTATCTTATGGAGAATGAAATTCATTTAATTCGTTTTCCTGGGCCTATATAAAAAGTTTTAAGGTCTAGTGTGCTTGAAGTGTTAAAAAGTCGACGACGTAGATTGTTGTTAAGAACCAGCCTGACGCAACAGTTGACACCCTCAACCCTGTCAAGGAAGGAGTTTATTACGTGAAAGAAAACTGCAGGTGCTGCCTTGGGAATAGAATAAGTGTGTCAACTAGCTTGTCGGACCGTGGTAAAGATGGTTGAAAGTTGGATATTCAACAGACATTCGGAGGCTCACTGTCGTGTGAATTTAACCTGAGTTTAGCAACGCCACGGCCGGCCGGCCGCTTCGCTTTGCCAAAGCTTTCTGCTGTCTAAACAACGCGTACAGTTAGGGACCGTCAACAAATTATAAATCACCCATTTCAGAAGTCAATAATTTCAGTTCATTTTAAGCAAAATGAACTAGGAGGATACAAAATAATGTTATACTGTTCAAGGTTTATGCATTCATGTTGCACAGCCTTTATTTTGATCATTCTCCTTTCAGGATATTACAAAATTAATTTTGTTATTCAAAATAAATCTTCAAACTTCAATAGCTTTTTAATCATGTGATTTAAAATCCTCAAATCAACTTCACTGTTCACTGACCATGTTGACATGTTGTTTTCTTTTCTCATATGGTAAAAGTAAAAAATGACACATTTCACTTTACAGCTTACAAATTCAGTATTATGTCTGCTTGAATTCACGTGACGTCCAAAACTAATACTTGATATGTGGGTTTTACACAGTAACTGAAAACAATAGTACCTAGCGTCCCTCCTAAACCTTGGCCAATGCTGAACCACACAGTGTCTCGCGAGGAGTAGGCTAACTCACATTAATTTAGTGGATCTGCAGCCCAGTGTACAAAGCAACAAGCAATCAGATGAAGATAACAAGGGCAACACTGCACAAACTTAAGTAGCAGATACAATTTTTGTGGCAACAAGTGAAAATTACCAGTGGGTAGGAGAGACAGTGTTCTGAAGACCAATTTACCTTGAATTGAATACAAATTAGCTTATTGCTAAAGTATGCATGTGCTATATTATAATTTTCCCTCATATATTAACCATCTAGCTACTATTATCAAGATGTTGTGCGTATATTTAAGTAATTGACATGTTATTATTAGTGCTGTCAGGCGATAAAAAAAATTAATCTAATTAATTACAGGATTTGTAATTAATTAATCTAATTAATCGCATTTTACTCTCACGTATGCTAAAGGTCCTCAAATAAAGAATTTGAATTCTTGGACATTACAGAATTGTAGTGCTTAACTAATCAATTGAATACACCAAGAAGAGAAGATTTGAAATCCACATTCTTATTATTGTGTGTGTGGTGTTTGTTTTGTGAGTCTGAAATAGGCACTTAAGCAGACCTTTGATTCAAAATGAATAGCTGACTCAATGTAGTAATTCAAAATGACTAACAGTTTAACATGCCTGTAAATAAGGCAACAACAAGCCAATAGGCATTTCTTTTAGGCCTATCACATCGGCCACATTCGCTGCTAACAGCAGGGAAGTCAGGAGAACATCACATTGTTTACTAGCCCATAATAACTCAAACCAGGATCTTGTCCCGACGTGTTTAGCGTTCAAATGATACGTTAGACTGGAGCAGCTTCGGTGATAGGAAAACTCTTTTTTACAAAAACTACAAATGACTGTGTTCTTGTTGATAGTTCCGTCTCCATTCCTTTTATAAATACATTTGCCGTTCAACGGCCCTGGCAATGATTTGCTCGCCTCGCAGCCCCGAGTAGCGTCCATGTCAGCTGTCAGCATGCTTTGTTTGACTGGCAACGCAGGTGGGAAGTGACGTACCATTGCCAAGTAGTCTACAGGTCATTCATTGGGCCAAATTTAAAATGCTGCACGCATTGAATTGCCACTGAATTAATCGTGTTATTTTTTTAACGTGTTAATTTGCAGTGTAATTAATTAATCTAATTAACGCGTTAAACTGACAGCCCTAGTTATTATTGTATTTTTCTTTTATTGTGGTTAGAAAATAATTTCTGCTTTTGTCATTGGATAGCAGTACAACGATATTGAAGTGCCACATCTGATCAGTTCCAAAGAACTCAAACTACGCACGCAAACACACATAATAACAAATACATCAATAAATTAGTAATAATAATTAAAACGAGTTGTTTTGTAATTACATTATTTTGGATAATAGATTAACAGACACTGTTAATGCATTTTCTCTATTTCACAGGCAGTGAAAGCCATGATTGAAGAAAAGGGTCACCATGTGACTGACTACTTTGTGGTGGCTGGGCTAACAGAAATGTCCACACCCCTGGATCAGGACATGTCAGACACAAAGTCTGGTGGGCCCAAAGCTCCAATTACGGACGTAGCAGTCATTAACAAGTCAGCTGGTGAGACAGTGCCAGAGGGGTTCACCTGCATTGAAAGCACCTACAGTGGGCAGCAAGCCAATCTCAACCATGGAAGCCTCAAAAGCCCGGATCTATTCTTATGCTATAAGAGGGGACGTGGGAAGCCACCACTTATTGATATTGGGTATGTATGTTGCTTCTGAGTTTTTGTTTTGGGGCAGTTTAAAATGGTCACACTATATCTTTTTTTGTTTTATTATTAGGGGCCAAGAAGCAAAGCTGTGAAGTTTTTATAATTATTGCGTTTTTTTTTCTTTTTGGCAAACACAAACCGTTGTTCTCTCTCATATATATTTCTTATATATTATTATTATTTCCCCACCCCTAAGGATCACTCAATAATTGCACTACATTGCTGTCAAAATGTTAATCTTGCTCTCGATTGCGTTGTGTCTATTGGGATTTACCTTCCATTGCATCATTTAGGAACTTATGAAGTATTTGTGGCAAAAAGTCCATATGGGAGTCAGTTGGCTGAAGAATTAAGAAATCAGGCTAGGAATCAGAACGTTTGAACCCTGGCCGTGCCAGAAAATTCACCCTACTTGCCTCAGGGAATTGTCCCTGTATTTGCTGTAAGTCACTCTGGATAAGAGTGTCTACTAAATGACTAAATGTTGTACAACAAGAAATGTTAGCACATACACTACCGTTCAAAAGTTTGGGGTCACCCAAACAATTTTGTGTTTTCCATGAAAAGTCACACTTATTCACTACCATATGTTGTGAAATGAATAGAAAATAGAGTCAAGACATTGACAAGGTTAAAAATAATGATTTGTATTTGAAATAAGATTTTTTTTACATCAAACTTTGCTTTCGTCAAAGAATCCTCCATTTGCAGCAATTACAGCATTGCAGACCTTTAGCATTCTAGCTGTTAATTTGTTGAGGTAATCTGGAGAAATTGCACCCCACGCTTCCAGAAGCAGCTCCCACAAGTTGGATTGGTTGGATGGGCACTTCTTGCGTACCATACGGTCAAGCTGCTCCCACAACAGCTCAATGGGGTTCAGATCTGGTGACTGCGCTGGCCACTCCATTACCGATAGAATACCAGCTGCCTGCTTCTGCTCTAAATAGTTCTTGCACAATTTGGAGGTGTGTTTAGGGTCATTGTCCTGTTGTAGGATGAAATTGGCTCCAATCATGCGCTGTCCACTGGGTATGGCATGGCGTTGCAAAATGGAGTGATAGCCTTCGTTATTCAGAATCCCTTTTACCCTGTACAAATCTCCCACCTTACCAGCACCAAAGCAACCCCAGACCATCACATTACCTCCGCCATGCTTAACAGATGGCGTCAGGCATTCTTCCAGCATCTTTTCATTTGTTCTGCGTCTCACAAACGTTCTTCTTTGTGATCCAAACACCTCAAACTTGGATTCATCCGTCCACAACACTTTTTTCCAGTCTTCCTCTGTCCAATGTCTGTGTTCTTTTGCCCATCTTAATCTTTTTCTTTGATTGGCCAGTCTCAGATATGCCTTTTTCTTTGCCACTCTGCCCTGAAGCCCAGAATCCCGCAGCCGCCTCTTCACTGTAGATGTTGACACTGGTGTTTTGCGGGTACTATTTAATGAAGATGCCAGTTGGGGACCTGTGAGGCGTCTGTTTCTCAAACTAGAGACTCTAATGTACTTATCTTCTTGTTTAGTTGTGCAACGCGGCCTCCCACTTCTTTTTCTACTCTGGTTAGAGCCTGTTTGTGCTGTCCTCTGAAGGGAGTATTACACACCGTTGTAGGAAATCTTCAATTTCTTAGCAATTTCTCGCATGGAATAGCCTTCATTTCTAAGAACAAGAATAGACTGTCGAGTTTCAGATGAAAGTTCTCTTTTTCTGGCCATTTTGAGCGTTTAATTGACCCCACAAATGTGATGCTCCAGAAACTCAATCTGCTCAAAGGAAGGTCAGTTTTGTAGCTTCTGTAAGGAGCTAAACTGTTTTCAGATGTGTGAACATGATTGCACAAGGGTTTTCTAATCATCAATTAGCCTTCTGAGCCAATGAGCAAACACATTGTACCATTAGAACACTGGAGTGATAGTTGCAGGAAATGGGCCTCTATACACCTATGTAGATATTGCACCAAAAACCAGACATTTGCAGCTAGAATAGTCATTTACCACATTAGCAATGTATAGAGTGTATTTCTTTAAAGTTAAGACTAGTTTAAAGTTATCTTCGTTGAAAAGTACAGTGCTTTTCCTTAAAAATAAGGACATTTCAATGTGACCCTAAACTTTTGAACGGTAGTGTATATACAACCTTCTCTAGGTTAGACAAGACAGCATTATAAATGAGCCCTCGGCATTACATCTACATTTATTCATTTAGCAGACGCTTTTATCCAAAGGGACTTCCAAGAGAGAGCTTTACGAAAGAGCGTTGGTCTCTGATCATATCAATGTGATAATCCCCAAACATAGGTTTATAAAGTATGAGACAGATCATGAGAAGCCCATAAGTGCCAAGGGAAGAACCATAAGAACATTCAGCCAAACAAGTTTACACATTTAAGGCAAGCATTTCCAACGGCAACCGTATGCTTGTAGGAAGAGCAACAGAGCAGGCCTCAATTCTAGTTGAGATCCCTGGATCGGTCAGGGGGAAAGATGGGTATAGCTGCGTGTCGTCAGCGAGCCATTGGAGGAGATGATTGATCAGAGTGAGGTGGTGTACAGGGAGAATAAGAGGGGTCCAAGGAACGAACCCTGTGGGACACCAGTGGAGAGCTGGCAAGGACCTGACATTTTTCCACCTCAGGAGACCTGATGGGATCTTCCCCGTCAGGTAGGATGAAATCTATTCAAGTGCAGTGCAGGGATACCCATCTCAGAGAGTGTGGTGAGCAGGATCTGATGATTAACTGTATCAAATGTTTCAAAGAGGTCTAACAGAATGTCAACAGATTTACATTTATTCATTTAGCAGATGCCTTTATCCAAAGCGACTTACAGTCGTTTTGAGGCAAGTAGGGTGAAGTGCCTTGCCCAAGGACACAATGTCACATAGCCACAGCTGGGGTTCGATCTCACAACCTTCCGATCATGAGCCACTGCCTTAACCCGCTGAGCCATCTGACCCGCCCATGAGATGACAATGAGGCCGCTCTGGCAGACTGGAGGGCAGTCGTAACTGACAGGAGGGCAGTCTCAGTGGTGTGGCTGGTCTTGAAACCCGATTGGTTAGGTTGGTTGTTCTGGGACAGAAAGTTAGCCAGTTGGTTGGATACGGCGCGCTCAATCGTTTTAGAAAAGAAGGACAGCAGTGATACAGGTCTAGTTCTGGAGGATGACTGGGTTAAAAGAGGGTTTTTAGAGTCAGGGTCTAACAATGGCCTGTTTGAACGCAGAGGGAAAAGTGCCATAAGTGAGGGAATTGACATAGAAGGAACGGTGTGATGGAAGGAGATATGGTTTGGAATAGAGGGGAGGGGATTGGATCAAGGGGGCATCAGGTTGGCGGTGGAAGAGGATGTGGTCAGATATGTCCGCCTTGGATGGGGGAAGAAGGAGGAAAGATGAGTAGATTGGTCAGACATAGTGTCGGAGCGGGGCAGAGTAGATTCAGGGAATTTACTTTTTGCCCAAAGAAGTGGCAGAAGTCATCTGCTGTCAAGGTGTAAGGAGGGGGTGGGGAAGGAGGGTTGAGGAGGGAAGATAAAGTAGAGAACAGTTTATAGGGGTTAGGAGCAGAGGTCACCTGCTTCAGGACGTAGTCGGTGTTCGCCTCCATTATGTGAGCGGAGAAGGACTTGAGGTGGGAGTGATACTTGTCAAGGTCTTGATCATCCTTGGACCTGCGCCATCTCTTCTCAGCTGCCTGGAGGATGGAACGCTCCTGCCTTCTGAACTGGCAGTTCCAGAGCCCTATGGAGAGCAAGGGAGGGGGATCCTTGTAGCTATACAAGAGGGCTATGACAACTCAAATAAAAAAAAATACTAGCCAAATCAAAATGGTTAAAAGGAACAGACCGTCAGAAAAGATCACTTCCAGTTCTGAAAATCACCGCTGAAAATCACTTGCTGTAATTATCTGTGCCTGGCCGCAACTCGGAACTGTATTCGTAAATCAAATCAAGCCGCTTTTTTCTTCAGCTATTGACTGTAACTTTCGGCTAATCAGGATGAATGAAGGCTGTATAAATCACCGACGCTATGAAGAGTTTCTTCACTAGCTCTAGTGTAGAGGGATGAGAGTAGATGTTACGTGATCAACTCTGCTCAGTAGCCTAGCAGCAGCAGCATTTCTAGTAGATTTTTTTTACATTTGTATAATTCTTTTTAAATGTAGTTGTTTTTTTACATGGCTATTTGGGAAGCCAGAGCATAATATATTGCAGTAATCCAATCGGGATATAAAAAATGCATGCATTAGTTTTTCCAACATCATCCTTTGAGAGGAACGGTCTTATTTTAGCTATTTTACAGAGTTGGAAAAATGCAGTTCTGGTAATTTGCTTGATTATGATACTCAAATGAGAGCTCTTGGTCCATTGTTTACCAGCTGGCTTTGAGGGACTTTGAAACCGTTTAGGTCTAAGGTCAGATTGGATAAATTGTTCCTGTACTTCTTTGGTCCAAAGATTTGCACCTCTGTTTTATCAGAATTCAGAAGAAGAAAATTTGCTGTCATCCAAGTTACTATCTTGGAGACACTTTTTTCCAGAGCTTGAGGTAGTTCGTCAAACTGTCCTTAAGGGACAGTTTACACCGAAACTTGTAATTATATTTCCTTAAGGCAGCATATATACAGGGAGTGCATAATTATTAGGCAAGTTGTATTTTCGAGGATTAGTTTTATTATTGAAAAACAATTATGTTCTTGATGAACCCAAAAGACTCATAAATATCAAAGCTGAATATTTGTGGAAGTTGGAGTAGGGCTTTTTTAGTTTTAGCTATCTTAGGAAGATATCTCTGTGTGCAGGTGACTATAACTGTGCAGAATTATTAGGCAACTTAACAAAAAAGCAACATATACCCGTTTCACTCATTTATTTTCACCAGGGAAACCAATATAACAACTCAGTATTCACTAATATACATTGCTGGCATTCAAAATAATAATAATAAAAAAATCTGTGACTAATATAGCCGACTTTCTTTACAAGGACACTCAAAAGTCTGCCATCCATGGATTCAGTCAGTGTTTTGATCTGTTTGCAATCAACATTGCATGCAGCAGCATCCACAGCCTCCCAGACACTGTTCAGCAATGTGTACTGTTTCCCCTCCTTGTAGATCTCACATTTGATGAGGGACCACAGGTTTTCTATGGTGTTCAGATCGGGTGAACAAGGAGGCCATGTCATTCATCTTTCTTCCTTTAGACCCTTTCTGGCCAGCCATGCTGTGGAGTACTTGGATGCGTGTGATGGAGCATTGTCCTGCATGAAAATCATGTTTTATGATTTAGTATGCTGACTTCTTCCTGTACCATTGCTTGAAGAAGGTGTCTTCCAAAAACGGACAATAGGACTGGGAGTTGAGCTTGACGCCATCCTCAACCCGAAAAGGTCCCACAAGCTCATCTTTGATGATACAAGCCCATACCAGTACCCCACCTCCACCTTGCTGGCGTCTGAGTCGTACTGGAGCTCTCTGCCCTTTGCTGATCCAGCCACGAGCCCATCCATCTGGCCCATCAAGACTCACTCTCATTTCATCGGTCCATAAGACCTTAGAAAAATCAGTCTTGTGATACTTCTTGGCCCACTATTGACGTTTCATTTTGCGTGTCTTTTTCAGTGGTGGTCGTTTTTCAGCCTTTCTTACCTTGGCCATGTCCCTGAGTATTGCATACCTTGTGCTTTTTGACACTCCAGTGATGTTGCAGCTCTGACATATAGCAAAACTGGTGGCGAGTGGCATCTTGGCAGCTTCATGCTTGACTTTCCTCAGTTCACAAGCAGTTACTTTGCGCCTTCTTTTTTCAACACGCTTCTTGCGACCCTGTTGACTATTTTGAACGAAGCGCTTGATTGTTCGATGGTCACGCTTCAAAAGCTTGGCAATTTTAAGAGTGCTCCATCCCTTTGCGATATATGTCACTATTTTTTACTTTTCTGAGCCCGTCAAATCCCTCTTCTGACCCATTTTGCCAAAGGAAAGGAAGTTGCCTAATAATTATGCACACCAGATATAGGGTGTTGATGTCATTAGACCACACCCCTTTTCATTACAGCGATGCACGTCACCTGGTATGCTTAATTGGTAGGAGGCTTTCAAGCCTATGCAGCTTGGAGTAGGCCAATATGCATAGAGAGGGTAATGTGTCAACATACTCATTAGCCTAATAATTCTGCACTCCCTGTAGAGAAAATAGCAAAGGGCCTAAGAAAGAACCCTGTGGTACTCCGTATTTTACAAGGGGAGCTTCTGGATAGCAGCCATCATAGTTGACAAACTGTGATCTATTGGATGAATATGATCTAAACCACGGCAGTGAAGTAACAGAAATCCCAATATAATTTTCCATACGTTCCAGGAGAATTTGTCAGTGTTGAAGGCCGCTCTTAGGTCAAGGAGTCAGGACAGAAGTAGAGCCTGTATCAGAGCCCAATAACAAATCATTAACTACCTTTGCTAGTGCAGGTTCAGCTATGATGAAGACAAAATCCAGACTGGGGAGGTTTGTATACCTGAATTTATGTAAGGTGTTCAGTGAGCTGTTGTGCTACAACTTTCTCCAGAATTTTGGAGAGAAATGGCCAATTTGAAATTGGCTTGTAGTTGCAGAAAGATCCAGGATTGTTTTTTAATACAAAAATTATACTAGGTATTGGTGGTCCAATAATAGGCAGGAGTTCCTTGTGAAGTTTTCCAGGAAGGGGGTCAAGAGGACAACTGGTGGGGTTCAACGACTCATTTTCATGTATCATGTTTTATGAATGCTTCCATAGAAATAGGGTTGAAGTGACAGAGCCTGAACATGCAGCATGCATGGTATAGAGGGATATTCAATGTTCATGACAAATTGGCCACGACTGGTCTGTAGCTTGTCCCTTATTGAATACGTTTTTTGTTAGAAGAATTCTAGAAATGTATTTGGAGAAAGATCCGTACCCACACTAGGGCTGTCAAAACTGCTCAAAAATGACGTTCGAATATTCTCCACACATGTATTCGAATATATTCAAATATATTCGAGTTTCCCTGTTGCGCATTAGGCACGTCAATAACAGGACAAATTAATACAACGAGACATAACTACTTGTATGGGTAACATATTTAAGTTAATTTAATAACATATTACCTACACAAAAATAAGTAGATTAACTAATGGCCAAGACCGCAGACCTTGGCCTCTCGCTCGCACACACGCACTTTCTCTCTCTCCCGCACTGTCGCGCTCTGCGCATAGCGGTGTAAATGAACGACAACAATAAACAAATTTGGATTGTTGATTAAAAGCTTTGTGCAAGAAATTGAAGGTCGCGATTCTTGCCCCGAATACAAACAGTCTTGCCTGCTGCCGCTGTTTTTATTTATTTTTATATATTTTTTACATATATATTTTACGAATATTGAATATTCGTTGACAGCCCTAACCCACACTGTGTGTACTTTTACAGAGTGAGTTTTGCCATGGTATCAAATACAAATTTAGTTTCTTTAGTATCTTCTTTAGTATCTTTTTCTTAAATTTGAGAGGGGCAACAGAGTCCAGTGTGGGTGTGAAGAGAAACCCGGGGCCCGTTCTTCGTACGTCGCTTAATACATCCGAGATCAAATGACACATCCAAGATGATTTCATCGTGCGAATCATGATCCGGCTAACTGGGTTCTTCGAACAAACCTGTTGTGTATGATTAGTATCACTGGATACGATCATGTGTTGGCTTAAAAGGGGATATGTATCGATAGTAGAAACATTGATCAGCAACGCTGCTATTGGCTGTTCAGCATGGCCAAAGAACGTGCCCACTTTTTCTCCCAATCAGAACAAGAGCTTTTAATGGAAGGTTATGCCGAATTTGAGTCGTTATTTAAAACGACAGGGAACACCTCAAAGTCTGCAAATGTCAGGAGAGTGGGCAAAAGTAGCAGACAAATTAATGTAAAAGTGAAATACAATAATATTCTACAAAATGGTAGCCTTTAATTCACACTGTCTTTATTTTAAAAAGCCACTTATTTTTCCTCCCTTTTAAAAACCACTGTTAAATGATGTGTTTGTCTATTTATAACAGCCACAAAGAAAAAGGCTGAAAAAAACGGTATCTCTCAACAATTACACTTTATCCCGCAATACCCGATTAATTTGAAAAGATCTGCGAATTATTCTCCCACCTTCCGCAAGAGGTTGCTCGCGTATGGCTGCGACATACTTCCCTATCTCCTCCTATAAAGCCTCAATCTAATCTTGTTTACATGAAGTAAACCTGCTCCCGAGCAGGTTTGAGCTTACGGACCTGTTGCTATGACGACATGTCTAGGATAAGCTTCGAAGAACCAAACGATCCAAGATCATGCCAAATCGTCAACAATCAAATCCAGCCAACTGAGTTAGCGACGTACGAAGAACGGGCCCCTGGGATGCAAATTCTGAGATGAAGTTGAATGTGTTCACATCTGACTGGCAGTTCCAGAGCCATATAGAAAGAAAAAGGGCAGGTGGAGGGGATCTGAATGGGTATCTAAGGTTAGAAGTGGACCGTATATACTACTGACACATCTACGTCTACAAGTGGCGTAGTTAACGGGAATACTGAAGAGCAGGGGTCTTCAACCTTTTTTAGTCCAGGGACCACTTGGGTGTGAGAAGAACAGAGCAGGGACTCCCACTTGTAATTCTCTTTTTAATTATAATTATTATTAGTAGTAGTAGTAATAGTATGATAAGTATCACCATCACACTGCCATCAAAGTAGTAGTAATAGTAGTATTAATGAAATACTACTGACACATGAAACAGACAAACCGGAAACCCCAGGACCGTAACCATTTTCCAATAATGAAACATTTAACTTCAGGATGCCAGGTAGGCTATACCTACATTAGTGAGATGACTGGCCCTGGTGTGTGGCACACAGCTTGTCTATTCTGGGAGAGATTGAGGTTGTCAGGCAGAGCATCATGTCATCCTCAGGCTGCAGTCTGGAATGGTATTTGCTCATCAGGTAGGTGAAGGAGGAGAATCCACTTTCACAAAGGTAGGTAGTTGCAAAGGGCAAGATGCTCAGCATGGCCTTTGCTGATAGCTGGGGAAAGTATGGTTGGCAATGGATCCAGAACTGGGGGAGGGGATTGGCCTCATACACATTCTTGTGAACACTGTCTGTGGATAAGCTCAGCTGATCTTCCTCGACGGCTGTCAGGGTGGAGCCATCGCATGCATTCTCTTTGAAAGGAAACTGTATCCATGTCTTGTCCTTTCTCCAGTACTCAGCCTCAGAAAAGTACCTTGCAAATTGGCTTTCCAGTGCTTCCAAGTGATCAATAATTGCAGCGACAGCACTGTGGCATCTGCAAGCTCTTCCACTGATGGAAACATGGAGATGTTGTCTTCCCTGACGCGTTCCATTTTGTCATAGAGCTGGATGGCGTGTGCGTTGCGTCCCTGCAAAGAACTGTTCAGTCGGTTCAACTCTGAGAAAATGTCCGCTAGGTAGGCTAGTTTAGTCACCCAAACATCATCACTAAAAGGCGCAGCCAGCTCCATGTGCTTTTGTCTCACTAGAAAGTCATGGATAGCTGTGCGTAATTCAAAGACGCGCGCCAATACTGATCCACGGGAAAACCACCTGACTTCAGAATGGTAAAGGAGGGCGTTGTGTTCCTCTCCTGTAGGAGCACACAGAGATGCAAAGAGGCGAGTTTGTAAGGCGCTCTTCTTAATGCAATTGACAGCTTTTATAACTGTGTCCATAACATCAGCCAAGTCAGTGCTCATTTCTTTGGTGACGAGGGATTCTCTGTGTAGCATGCAATGAGTCCATATAACTTTCGGGGCGACTTTTTTTACATGCATCAAGAGACCACTTTTCTGACCAGTCATGGCACGTGCGCCATCCGTACACACCGCAACACATTTTGCCCAGCTTATGTTGTTCTCGTGAAAAAAAGTCAGCAACCACTTAAAAAATCTCAGCGCTTGTAGTGCACTCAGGCAGCATTTTACAAAACAAAAACTCGCACATTTCCTCTTTGTCATCGAAGCGCACGAACGCCAGGAGCTGTGCGTACTTGGACACGTGTGTTGACTCATCCAACTGGAGCGCAAATCCCTCCCCTGTTTGCAGTTTTTCAATTAACTGCGCCCTCACATCAGATGCCATATCTGAAATTGTGTCCGACAAGGACACAGTTTAAAATGTATTTGCGCATTCATCATTCCCAAGAATGGTTTTGCACGTATCAGTGGCTGCAGGCAATATTAATTGCTCAGCGATTGTGTATGTTTTTTTTACACTGAGCAACACGAAGTGCAACTTGATATGAGGCTTTCAAAGCAAGCTCTCCTACTTTCACTGACTTTCTCATCATTGTCTGTTGGCCTTGGAAAGCTTGCAGATGGTTTACAAAGTAGTCCAGTGGTTTACCTTGCAAGTGGCCATGATTCTTCTCCAAATGTCTTTGCAGCTTGAGTGTTTTTTACGCACAAATGATTTTGGTAAAAATTACAATAATGTATTTTTCATTTGGGGGACCCCCTGCAGTACCTCCACGGACCCCCTAAGGGTTGCGGACCCCCGGTTGAATATCACTGCTGAAGAGGCACTTGCTAGGTGAATATGTTCTATGTGGATTGGAATACAAATAGGGTGATAGTTAGGTGATAGCAGCATGGAGCTTGGGAAATTCTAGATGAAAAGTATGAAAACCCGTTCACGATTGCAAAGACCCAGAGAAGTGTGTGGCCTAAAATGACCTAAAATGAGAGTTTGGAGAATGATTACAATGAGATCATAGGGATTGTTTCCAAACTACCAGACTGGCTGACTGCCAGCTGGAATCGAAGGGTGAATGAGATTTAAGAGCAAACCAGTTTTGGACATCATTCGCTCAATCAGTTTCGCACATTTAGCCTTGATTAATCAGGACCGTGCCTAAAAACCACAACTAACGTATATTCTGTAAGAAACCCAAGCACACGCTACATAAATGCCATTCAGTCAAGACACTCATGTGATTGATTTGATAACAAATTGATGATTTATTGATAACCATGACATGGAAATATATTTGACTTGGCGGAGTGGAATGTCTAAAAGGGGAGCACTCCCTACCACCTCGAAGCGACACATACATGCATACATATGTGACGAGGCATGGAGCAAAAGAGATATAATCCAATGTGTAGCAAACACATTGAATTGAAAGTTTCTGACGTCATCATTAGCCTAAATGTGGCTAAAAGCGAATCCTAAAAAAGTGGCACCGGAATTTTCAGGTCCACATCCTTTTCATAGCTCAAAAACTAGCGACTTCCTGCAATAAATTTAAAACAAACATGACAGTTAGCATGTAGACACTTACACCTTAACCCTTTAAGCGCCAAAGTCGCAGAATTGCGACTAGCAACATTGCTGATTAAAACAGGCTGTAGCTATAAATGTGGGGCCGAATCTTGTTTTTACTTTTCACCAGTTGATAGGGGACATGTGTTTCTGTAATATAATCATCATTCATGGGCATGTTTTTATTCAAAGTTTTTGAGAAAAACGAGTTCGTAAAACCCCCTCCCGACCAGTGACGCAGCTCTGCTTAGATGCTGCTAATCAGTAGACTGCAGAGCAGAGTTACTCACAATGCCAAGAGGTCGGTTTACCGTCACAAAGTATTTATTCAGGTATTAGATGACTCCGATTCCTTAGAGCAGTGATACTCACAATTCTTTTCACAAGAGCCACATTGGCAGAGCAAAATCAAGGGAAGATGCACTTTTACGACACACCAAGTCCCCTTTTGCAAATGTTCATTTCTACATATAAATTCCATATCCCACAAAAAAAAAAGAAACAACACAGCCAATACATTTTCAATTAAGACCATATTTATCTTAATACTGGGATGAGCGGAAACTGGCATGCATGTCCTTGACTTTCTTCATGTTGTATTTGTAGTTTGTTGTTGCAATCACAGTGAGGCATTCAAGATGAGCATGGGTCAGTCAGTTTCTCTGTTTCCTCTTGATAGTGTTCACGGTTGAAAATGTTGACTCACAGTGTATTTGCTCATGAAGAAAGACATCACTTTCTGTGCAAGTGGTTTGAAACTGGGAAAGTCTGCTGCAGAAACCAAACTCCAGAAGTGGCCAACACCTGCTCTGAGTTCATCTTGGAGAATGGTATTTGTTTGCAGCTCTATTATTTCACTCTCCAGAGTGGCACGATTACCAGGGCAGAGCTGTGTGATGTTTGTCAAAGTCTGTGAACAGTATTTCTGCTGAAGCCAAAAAGCAGTCTTTTGCTTTTTCTGAGTCTGAGAACGGTGTTTTGGCCTGCGCCAAAATCCAAGACATCTCAAAAGATGACTCTGTTCAACGCTCTGCAGTGGTGGTTGTCCTGTGGATAAAATGTTGCTGCTCACAAAGTGAGCAAACAAAACCTATTTTACTCTTTCTTATTTCACTGCCAGGCGGATAACTTTCATTGAAATTTGGATGCGCAGTTTTGAAATGGTGCTCCAAGTTGTTTAGTTTGAATTAAATAATAATTAGTCTGTTCTGCTCGCCCCCTCTCCGTTGTCTTCATGCTGATTTTCGTTTGGTGTTAGTGCTGGTTTTTGCCCCTTTTTTTTTATTAAAAAACGACCCATTGTGCCCGCATCTCAAGATGGCTTGCTCCATCCTCTGTCCGTGGTCAATCCCCCGCTTGGTGCGTAACGGCGCACGGGTTTGCAGGCTGGCCGTATTCACGCGAGACCGCAGAAAATTACTTAATTTATAGTTATAACTTATTTAAGTATGAAGTATTATGCAGATGTTTGCGTTTGTGTTCACTGCATGTTTATGTAGCACATTTGAGAAAAAAATATTGGCTGTGTTACCATATTGTTAATAAGCTCAGTACGAGCCACCAATTAAAGCTTGACGAGCCGTATGTGGCTCGCGAGCCGCGCAATGAGTATCACTGCCTTAGAGCAATGACATGCAGTCTGTTGCACATGCAGCATGCACATGCAGTGAAGCATAAACTGACATTAGTAGTGACTGCGCATCAAGTCCACAATCAGCACACTGTATAGCGGATGCTTCACCTCAGCCTGGCCTGGGTGGAAGCATTCTGCGAACGCCAAAAAGGGGACATGTTCTAGGTGGCAGGGGGGCTCATAACACCGCAAATATGGTTGGAAACCACGGATTAAAACATGCCTGTTTCCACACAGATCCAGGAAATAGTACAACTGCATTTTAGATGCGGTTCTGAGCAATAATGTGGTCAATGCGCCAATTGATTATACAAGTTGGATCAGTAAACTTATTTCTATCCCAAATTTAGTTTCATACCAAAGATATTTCACATTGAATGTTGACTGTATTTCCTTATCTCAAACTACTTTCAAGTTATAGCCTTTTGAAACCTCCAAATTGAGGTTTCCATTTTCCATTATAGCCGCCACCTTGTGACGTCATCATATGCAAATTAGATGAAAAAACTTCATTCCCATCCCAAACTTTGAGTCATACTGAACAATTTTCTCATTGACAGTATACCTTTATCTCAAACCACTTTCAAGTTATAGCCTTTTTAAATCTTGATATCAAAATGTTATATTTTCTTGAAAAAACCCTGGCGCCTAAAGGGTTAATGCTATCAAATGTTGGTTGCAATCAACATTGATAATGTGTGTGTATGTAAATACTGCTTATAGGTTTGCAGCTTTGGCTACCTTTCATAGAGGGTCAGCACAACCAGGAGACATACCTTGAACGAAAGGTTAGGTTAATTTCTTCAAAATAAGGTATGTTTAATAAAAAAAAAAAAATGCATTTTAAGAAAAATCTAGTTGAAGTCATGTTGATTAAAATCCCATTGGAATGCATTGAAATTAGGGCTGTTAATCGATAATCCAAAAAAATCTAGTTAATCACATCAATAGGCTGTGGTTAATCATGATGAATCACACAATTCAAATACTACTATTTACAATTACAGTGGTTGAGTAAAGAAATGTCTGACAAAGTGGTTAGGGCTTTTTAAAACTAAAACTTTTATTTGACATCTCAGCCAATTAGAATATCTTGATTCACAGAGCGACAACAACCATACAATGCAATCAGTGTTTTTTAACCTGCTCATCACGGGCACCTGTGTGCCACTGTAGTAAACACACCTCTGAAATTGGGCTCTAACAACATCTGTGACGAGTCATCCTTGTCTTCAACAATGTTAATGGGTCTGCAGTCCGTTGCGACCCATTTAGTGATAGCACTAGTTATCTTAGCTGTTGTGGTCGTGTTGACAGACTGAGCCAGCTCTGCTGCACTCTGCCAGCCTAGTTTGACGAGCACTGCTCGTCTCGGTTTTAGCATCCGTGTTTGCAAAGATGTGCTTTGTACAGAGATGATACTTCAGACTCGTTGTACTACGGTAGAAAGACAGTTCATCACTGCAGTATTTACAAACAACTCTGGTTTTATCTAAACTCCAATTCGGAAGTTTTAAAATCTAAATTGGCTGTTAAGTACCCCGTGGTCCATCTCCTCACTCATCACTTCGCTACTTCTTCACCCGCAGGCAGGTAAACGTAAAGGACTGCGACAGGAGGTTGTGGAGATTTGGTGACGCGTTAACATGTTAACGTTGACAGCCCTAATTGAAATCAGAACGTTAATCTTGCATAGCGAATCAACCCCATTCTGATTCTATGATGACAAAAGTTGGTTTTTCCCCTTGTAACCTATTTTAGCATATCAGCACAACTTTGTTTACTTCCTGTATAGCTGCGTCCTGCAATAAAACGCAATCTGACAGATTCTCGGTGCCACAAAACTCAAGACTTAAAGCGTTGGAACGTTTCAGAAAATGAAAATAAAAATGGGGTTTGTGAGAATACGGCTAAAGATAACAAAAATCTGACTTGATACGTTTAAGTTAGGGTAGGTTGCATATGAATGGCAAAAATTTAAGAAATGTTTGGTTTGTCCAGTCTAATGAAGACATAACAAAGGTGAGAGATGTCACTCCTTCAGACATTGTTAAAGTTCTTGAGCTAGATTTCTCTGAAAAGACCGTCAACGACAATCATATCTCAAGATGATATCAAGTTTCTCACAAAACTATGAGAAAACATTGAACAAAACGAAAGCATACACTTTGAATGCCACTATCATTCTGTAAGGAAAGACCCAAGCTACCGGACAACAAAAAATGTGCAGTGTCTAGAAAGGAGACTACAAGACATGCTACAGTGATTACACACACTTTATGGATGACATAATATCCAGTGATGATGTGGAAAAGGTTGCTGATGAAGAGTTAGCCAACAGTCCTGAGTGGTATTTCCCACACCATGGGGTCACTTACACAAACCAGGGAAGATCAAAGTGGTATTTGATGCCTCAAATTTACATCTAGTCAAATTTACATTGACCCTTTGTTAACCGGTCCTGACCTGACAAACACATTATTTCCTCAAAGGTTCAGTTGCATTCATGTGTGATATCGAACACGTTTTACCAATTCCACATCACGAGAAGATCATGATTATTTAAGGTTCCTCTTGTGGGAGAAAGGAAACCTAGATGCAACACCATCAGTTTATCACATGAAGGTCTATTTTTTTGAAGCAGCATTGTCCCCAACTTTGGCCTGATGCACCTAGCGGCTCAAGGACAAGGTCAGTTTCCATATGCCATACAGGAAAGTATTCACAGCGCTTCTTCCACCTTTTGTTATGTTACAGCCTTATTCCAAAATTTCTTTAGTTCATTTTTTTTTGAAATTTTTGATGTTGCTTGTCATTAAAAATAAAAGAACTAAGAAACCACATGTACATAAGTATTCACAGCCTTTGCCATGAAGCTCAAAATTGAGCTCAGGTGCATCCTGTTTCCACTGATCATCCTTGAGATGTTTCTACAGCTTAATTGGAGTCCACCTGTGGTAAATCCAGTTAATTGGACATTATTTGGAAAGGCACACACCTGTCACACCTTATTACCCTGCAACTCTGTGTGCTGTACTTTACCCTGCTGCTGTTGTGAACTGCAATTTCCACCTCCTGGAGGACAAATAAAGGTTCATCTAATCTAATCTAATCTAAGTCTATATAAGGTCCCACAGTTGACAGTGCATGTCAGAGCACAAACCAAGGATGAAGTCAAAGGAATTGTCTGTAGACCTCCGAGACAGGATTGTGTCGAGGCATAAATCTGGGGAAGGGTACAGAAACATTTCTGCTGCTTTGAAGGTCCCAATGAGCACAGTGGCCTCCATCATCCGTAAATGGAAGAAGTTTGGAACCACCAGGACTCTACCTAGAGCTGGCCGGCCATCTAAACTGAGCGATCGGGGGAGAAGAGCCTTAGTCAGGGAGGTGACTAAGAACCCGATGGTCACTGTCAGAGCTCCAGCGTTCCTCTGTGGAGAGAGGAGAACCTTCCAGAAGAACAACCATCTCTGCAGCAATCCACCGAGCAGGCCTGTATGGTAGAGTGGCCAGACGGAAGCCACTCCTTAGTAAAAGGCACTGGCAGCCCGCCTGGAATTTGCCAAAAGGCACCTGAAGTAATCTCAGACCATGAGAAACAAAATGATCTGGTCTGATGAGACAAAGATTGAACTCTTTGGCATGAATGTCAGGCGTCATGTTTGGAGGAAACCGGCACCGCTCATCACCAGGCCATTACCATCCCCACAGTGAAACATGGTGGTGGCAGCATTATGCTGTGGGGATGTTTTTCAGCGGCAGGAACTGGGAGACTGGTCAGGATAGGAGGAAAGATGAATGCAGCAATGTACAGAGACATCCTGGATGAAAACCTGCTCCAGAGCACTCGTGACCTCAGACTGGGACGACGCTTCATCTTTCAGCAGGACAACGACCCTAGGCACACAGCCAAAATATCTAAGGAGTGGCTTCAGGACAACTCTGTGAATGTCCTGGAGTGGCCCAGTCAGAGCCCAGACTTGAATCCTATTGAACATCTCTGGAAGGATCTGAAAATGGCTGTGCACCGACGCTTCCCATCCAACTTGATGGACCTTGAGAGGTGCTGCAAAGAAGAATGGGCAAAACTTCCCAAAGAAAGGTGTGCCAAGCTTGTGGCGTCATATTAAAAAAGACTTGAGGCTGTAATTGCTGCCAAAGGTGCATCAACAAAGTATTGAGGAAAGGCTGTGAATACTTATGTACATGTGGTTTCTTCGGGGGTTTTTTTATTTATAAATTGGCAAACATTTTGAGGGAAAAAATGAACTAAATCCATTTTGGAATAAGGCTGTAACAAACAAAAGCTGGAAAAAGTGAAGCGCTGTAAATACTTTCCGGATGCACTGTATGTTTAATTCAAAGAGATTTTCATACCTGAGAGTCATTAACAAATCAGATCAAGTACGCTGCTGCTTAGTAATGGCAAGTCATGAGCCACACTTACTGGTGTCATAAACATTCCACAGCTTGAACTTTCAGCAGCAATAGTTGTTGCAGTCACATTCAGTGATCCATGCAGAGTTGGAAATCTAAGACCTTAAAGAGTTTCATCAGAACAGAACTCTGCTGAACACTGCTGTCCATAGCCACTACTATATGCAATATTATTATGGAGTTCTACTTTATGTGCAATATTCCTCATGCGTTCTTGTTGTTCCTACAGTCAACATGCAATATTACCCATGGTGGTCTTGTTCTTACATACAACGTGCAATATTCTCTAATATTCCTTAGGTGTAACAACTTCTCTGTATGTCTCTCACTTCTCATTCAAAACAGGAGCCATCTCACTTAACCTCTTATTTTATTTTTCTTTTGTATTTTTATATTATATTATATTGTATCTTCTTGATTGTATATTTTACCCTTTCACTCTGTGTGCAGTACTGTACCCTGCTACTGTTGTAGACTGCATTATCTTATCAGACTATGTTTCTCGAGGTTTAAATGCAGAGCAATTCAAGTACTCTAACTGGTTCAAGGGTCCTTCTGTTTGTGATCAAGCTTGTTCAAGAGAAAGCATTTGCCCAATACATATAAAGAATCTGAGATCCCAGAGCCCTTTTCAGAACCAAAGATGGTAAACTTTACAAACTAAGTCTGTTCCTCGATGAAGAAGGTATCCTTAGTTGGAGGACATCCAAGTCAGGCTGTGCTACACCCTCATGTGAAGCATCCAGCGATACTCCCCGAAGATAGACATGTTTCAACATTGCTTATTAGACACATTTTGATCTAATTTGTTGACTGTTATGTAACATTAAATGAAGATAGATTTTTATTTGTGTTGCCTTTTCATACAGAATTTTCACCGTTTACTGTTGTCATTAACTTCTTCCGCCTTCATCTTACCAATTCTTGTGTACATGAAGGGTTCTTTATGAAGGCCAGGAACGACTCATCCAGGGCTGTGAGATCATCCAAGCCACCCCATATGGTCGATGTGCCAATGTCAACAACAGCTCAGCCACCTCACAGCGCATCTTCATCACCTTCCGCCGAGCACCACCTGTCCAACCCCAGAATTCCCTGGCTGTCACTGACATTTGTATCATAATTACCAGCAAGGGAGAGACTCCTCCACACACATTCTGCAAAGTTGACAAGAACCTCAACTGTGGAATGGTGAGTGTAACATGGTTTCTCACATATAGTCTTTTTAATGAAATTACATAAAAAAGCATAATGGCAGTTGTTACCTTGACAAACTAATAATCAGCAATAATAAGTATTATATTTTGGTTAACACCTTTTGCTGCCTGCCTTAAATGTTTTGTTCTTTAATCAGGGTAAAAAGTTACATATTGATTTTTTTGTTTTTCTTTTCAGTGGGGCTCCAGTGTTTTTCTGTGTTACAAAAAGTCAGTTTCTGCCTCCAACTCTATCAATTACAAAGCTGGTAAGTCAGATAACTTTTAAAAATCCTTTATCTTGGATAGACTTTGCTGCTGAAACCAGGTATCAACAGGACTAAAAGTCAACGCAGTTTGGCCAGCAAAATAGCTAGCGGTGACACTGCTGGCACCTCTTTTCATCCTTTGTGTTTGTTCCACAGTCCCAGTCGTAAAAAATAAATAATGTTAGACACATAAAGGTCGGCACAATGTACACAAAAATGCAAATTGTGTGACAGTCACATGCATAACTGCAAATGCGAAGATTCTTGCGTAATTAGTAATGCAGACATAACTGGCTTGATTTGTTCTTTAACCCGCAGAAAATGCATTTGCATTCTTCAGGGAGTATGTGGGGCAAATATCAAAATCTGAGGTTCAAAGTTATACTCATATAATCAGGTTTCTCAGTATACATTCATGGCCAAAATTGTTGATGCACATGTTTTGCTATACAAATGTTTATTTCATTTGTGTGTACTGGAAAAACAAAAACTGCAAACAAAGCTAATCTGACCAAATCTCACACGAAGCTCCGAAAATGGGCCAAACAAAATTGTTGGCACCCTTAACTTAATATGTGTTTGCACACCCTTTGGAAAAAAATAACTGAAATCAGTCACTTCCTAAAACCATAAGTACGCTTCTTGAATATTTATCTTACACCTCTCAACCAGAATTTTGGACCACTCTTCCTTTGCAAACTGCAAACTACTCTTCACAGCTGTTCAATGGGATTTAGATCTTGATTTATTGCTGGCTTCAGAACTCTCCACCCATTTCTGGGTGCCTTTTGAAGTATGTTTTTGGGTCATTGTCCTGCTGGAAGACCCATGATCTTGGACCCAAACCCAGCTTTCTGACACTGGGCCCTACATCGTAATCCAAAATCGTTTGTTAATCCTCAGATTTCATGATGCCTTGCGCACAGTCAGGCACCAAGTGCTAGAGGCAGTAAAACAACCCCAAAAGATCTTTGAAACTCTACCATATTTGACTTTGGGTACTGTGTTCTTTTCTTTGTAGGCTTCATTCTGTTTTTGGTAAACAGTAGAATGATATGGTTTACCAAAGAGCTCAATCTTGGACAGACTGTCCTACCTGTCCACAATATGTTTTCCCAGAAGGATTTTGACTTACTCATATTTTGGTGAACTGTAGTCTTACTTTATTACGTGTCTGTGTCAGCAGTGGGGTCTGCATTTGATTCAAATTTTCGACAGCGTTCACGCTTACACTGATGCACCTTGAGCCTGCAGGACAGCTTGAATATCTTTGGAACTTGTTTGGGGCTGCTTGTCCACCATCCGGACTATCCTGTGTTGCAAACTTACATTTTTCTCTTCCGTCCACGTCCAGGGAGATTGGCGAAAGTGTCATGGGTTGCAAACTTCTTGATCACGTTGCGCACTGTGGGCAAAAGAGAAAAATATCTCTAGAGATGGACTTGCTACCTTGAGATTGTTGATGTTTTTCATAACAGCCCTTGAAATCCACCTGTCATTTATTGCCACACTCTTTTTAGATCATTTGTCACATTTGCTTTAGCTTTGCTGTATAAGGAGTGGCAGGAAAGGAGGAGGCTTTGGTCCAATAGAAAATGCCTCTTAGAGACCGGTTTATTAGACAAACTTGTCATTGCTCTGCCAGGAGATAAGGAGCAGTCACTCATGGTGCCTGGATTGGGTCTCTCCGGTGGAGTTTGTGGAACAAAAACCAAAGTCTGTGTTGGCATGTCCCTCAGCTTAACATTCCCTCTTGGTGGAACCCTAGCCAGCTCCCTCATAGGAGGTCTGATTAGTGGTGATTGGGGTCAGGGATATCTGGGTCCTTCTGCCTGTTGGGTTCTGTGTGTCGTTGTGCTCTTTAAAGGCACTGAGGCCACCCCCACAAAGGCTGGAATTTCTTACAAAGTGCTGGCATGATTGATATGATAATATGATATCTGGGCTCTAGGGAGCGTCAGATGGCTCAACGGGTTAAGGCATTGGCCTCATGATCGGAAGGTTGTGAGATCGCGCCCCGGCTGTGGCTATATGACGTTGTGTCCTTGGGCAAGGCACTTCACCCTACTTGCCTCAGGGAGAATGTCCCTGTACTTACTGTAAGTCGCTTTGGATAAAAGCGTCTGCTAAATGTAAATGTAGTACCCTAACCAGTTAACAAAAGCCAACGTAGGCGACATCAGAGAATGCTATTTTGGATTCTGCACAATTGCACACAGTTTTTGTAGTGTTAGACGTATATTTTACAGTATTTACACACAGTTCGTGTTTAGTCTGATCGTTTTTTACCGTCCTGTTGAATGACTGGAAAACCAGAAAGCAGTTTCAGTTTCAGCCAAACTCATTTGGCCCTACCACTGCTCAGTTCAAGCAATTTCTGTGAATTCTGGTAGTACACACGGGATCCAGGTGCAATAAGTTGCTGTATTGGAAGCTCAACCAATCCCTCCAAAATCACCATAACTCTATGATACATATTGTAACATTTTGGTACTGGGATGTATTTTGACCATGATATATTGTGAGTTCAGTGATCATAACAGAAATTCCCCAAAAGTTGGTATACAGTGTAAAATGTACATAAAACCAAATGCAATGATGTCCTAAACATAAGATCATTGAAAACTGTATATACAGTATATATACAGTCCCTGACAAAAGTCTTGTTGCTTATCTATTTTGTAGAAACACCTGCTATTAACTTGACTTTTATTTACTCAATTTCAGTCTAGACCAGTGATACTCACTATTTTTTTCACAAGAGCCACATTGGCCGAGCAAAATCAAGGGAAGAGCCACCTTTAAGACACACCAAGTCCCCTTTTGCAAATGTTCATTTCTACATATAAATTCCATATCCCACAAAAAAAAAGAAACAACACAGCCAATACATTTTCAATTAAGACCATATTTATCTTAATACTGGGATGAGCGGAAACTGGCATGCATGTCCTTGACTTTCTTCATGTTGTATTTGTAGTTTGTTGTTGCAATCACAGTGAGGCATTCAAGATGAGCATGGGTCAGTCAGTTTCTCTGTTTCCTCTTGATAGTGTTCACGGTTGAAAATGTTGACTCACAGTGTATTTGCTCATGAAGAAAGACATCACTTTCTGTGCAAGTGGTTTGAAACTGGGAAAGTCTGCTGCAGAAACCAAACTCCAGAAGTGGACAACACCTGCTCCAGGGGCGCCCCCCTAAAATGTTCTTCAGCCCCCCTAAATAATTATCGGGATTATTATCGGGCCGCCGAAGAAATACGCTAATTAATAAAAATATTTTCTTCCGAAAAATTACCGGATGCTCTCGGTTAAATGTCGGTCACTTGAGCGTCAAAAATCTAACCCACAAGTTCGAAAAACTAGCAAAAAAACGGACGTCTTTGGGAATCGCTGGCTGGCTGGCTCGCACCCCCACTATTAACTATTACTATTTCTGAGTCTGAGAACGGTGTTTTGGCCCGCGCCAAAATCCAAGCCATCTCAAAAGATGCCTCTGCAACGCTCTGCAGTGGAGGTCATGTGGATAAGATTTTGCTGTTGACAAAGTGAAGCAGTGAGCTGCGCTAATTTACTCTTTCTTATTTAACTGCCAGGCGGATGCGCAGTTTTGAAATGGTGCTCCAATTTGCTTCGTCTGAAACAGGCGCGGGTTTGTTTGCATATTAAGCACAGATGATTCATGCCATGAAGAAAAAATAAGAATTAGTCTGTCCTGCTCGCCCCCTCTTCGTCGTCTTCATGCGGATTTTCGTTTGGTGTTACTGCTGGTTTTCGCCCTTTTTCATTAAAAAACGACCCTTTGTGCCCGCAGCTCAAGCTGGCTTGCTCCATCCTCTGTCCCTCGTCAATCCCCGCTTGGTGCGTAAAGGCGCGCGGGTTTGGCGGCGGTATTCACGCGAGACCGTGATATTTTTTTGGGGGGGCTGTGTTACCATATTGTTATAAGATAGTATGCCAGTGCGAGCCACCAATTAAAGCTTGACGAGCCGCATGTGGCTCGCGAGCAGCGCAAGGAGTATCAGTGGTCTAGACACTCACGTGATTGATTTGATAATAAATGGATGATTTATTGATAACCATGACATGGTAATATGTTTGACTTTGGCGGAGTGGAATGTCTAAAAGGGGAGCGCTCCCTACCGCCTCGAAGCGATACATACGTGCATACGTATATGACAAGAGGCTTTGGCGGAGATATAGATATATATAATTCCCCTGATAGACAGACATACATACATACATACATATAGACAGACAGACAGACAGCAGGGGGAGAAAGGGGATGGTGGTGGGCGGCAGCAACACTGATCATTAGACAGTCAGGGGGAGTGTTTGAATGTCCGCGCAGCCTTTAAGGGCCGTCTTCCCGGACGAGGCTTGCACTAGCTGAGTCAGGTGGTGTTCATGAGTGATGACCTGTACTGCTAGTGCATGTGAGGGAATGATTGATGACGTGTACTCAGGTGTGTAAATGGGTGTTCATGTATACTGAGGTGTGTAAATGAATGATGATATATACTAGTGTAACACTTACTTAAATTAGAGTTAGGACTCAGTTTTTTGCAATGGAATATGGAATATGACTAGACAGAGAAGAACCAGGTTCGTTATAGGAGCTTGTGGTGAATAACGGTGCAGACACAGGGATAAAGTTAAATAATAATTATATTAAATATATACAGTATATTAAACAATCAAAACAGGCAACAAGAGAAAATAAATCAAAAACAATTCATAAAGGTACTGTTCGTCCTTTTCCTTTTTTTTTTTTTTTTTTTTAAAGGTCAGTTCATAGAGCAGCAATCCTCGGGTCTATAATCAAAGTCATTTGATGGGGAAAAAAATAAAGATTAATCCAGTGCCCGCGTTCGGGAAAGACAAAAAAAATGA
Source organism: Protosalanx chinensis (assembly GCA_030340685.1). Classification (NCBI taxonomy): domain Eukaryota; kingdom Metazoa; phylum Chordata; class Actinopteri; order Osmeriformes; family Salangidae; genus Protosalanx; species Protosalanx chinensis. The sequence continues at coordinate 599,669 of CM059341.1, forward strand.
ATGGTCCTACCAGGTCCGTGGGGTTAAAGGCTTGCCATCTCATGTAGAGAGAATCAGGGTAGGAAAAAAAAACCTGACCTACAAATAACAGGCCAAGACAAATACTATAAATACTCCATATATATATGGATATATATACTAGTAATCTACATTAACCAGAGTTAACATTTCTTCACAATCAATCAATTAATTAGCTAATTCGATATCATATAAATTAAATTATAAAAGTATAAATTAAATGTATAGTTGCGCAACAATACATCTTATTTATAATTATCTTAAGCTACAACGCTTGTAGTAACCACCAATGCATTTGAATGAGACGCATTAGCTTGTCAATTCAAACAGAAACGTTTGTGCCGCCGCGAATGCGGAAGTGAGTAATTAGCCTAGATTGAGTAGTTCAATCTGACATTGCTTCGGTTCACTCACCAGTGAGTAGTTTTGTTTAGTTCTGAGTAGTTTTTTCTCGTTCGGAGTTCTGTTCTGTTTTGTTTAGTTCAGAGTTGTATTACGTTCTGCACAGTCCAAGCCGGAGCAGCAAGTTGAGAACAGGAAGTGTTAGAGGGTGCGGACATTTTAAACATAGAGCCACTGGTGGCTGGGCGAATGAATAGGCAGCGGAGGCGGTCCCACTCAATTAACAGTCTGCTTTTTAGACGTGGGTTACAGGGTCACCCCCTAACCTCGTGTACGTCCCTGTACATGGCTGAACTGACAGCTTTCAGTTGGCTGGCCAGGTGAGTAAGCAAAACCAACGTCATCATTAGGTATAGCAAGTGAGAATACTTTACGTAACACATCGAAGAGTGACTGAATGCTCTTCAGGATTGGATGGCCCAAACTGCTATATTGAAATCTGTCTGGTGGACGTCTTGCTCTTGTTGATCCACTCTTTGGCTGTTCAATTTCTGAGGCAGATGAATCAGAATCAGGAGGTGGGTTGTGACTGGAATCAGGTGAGTCAGGTTCAGACGTACTTTCAGCAGGTGAGTCAGGTTCAGCAGCAGTTTCGGCAGGTAAGTCAAGTTCAGAGTCTGGAGTTAACGGTTCAGGCTCTGGTTGTTCTTGCTGAATCTGAATTACTGGATCAGGTGAATCTGGCAACGGTTCTCCAGGAGGAGGCATTGATTTATTTCTATCTTGGATTAGATAGAATCTTTGATGTGGTCACACCAAGTAAGCAAGGCTAGTTGGATAGTAAAAAATAACTTGTTAACATTCTACTTTCCGTACACTCGTGAGATGAGATACATTTGATTTGTCATTATACAGGTACAAGTACAGGTACAACGAAATTGTCATGTAGGCTATCGCCCAACTCGTATAGTTTTTTAAGATACTATGTACGTTGTAACGTGTGACATGAGTTTGTGCATGTCAGTTTAGGCAGCGTTTTAAACTCTTAGGTTTAAAACAAGTCCTGAGTGGAAGCTTTAAAAAATGGATCTCTGGTACGATGGCTCTGAAAAGAGCACAGGTTATAGAACACACTTAAAAGTTTTAACTTTCAAAAGGGCTGCATGCATCTTGACCCCGTCACACCAAGATGTCTGAAAGTAGGTACGCATGAAGTTTGCTCATGGGGGGAAAAAAAAGCCTCAAGAACTCTAATTATGGAAGCATGGATATTTCTTTATTTATTAACTTTATATCAGCCATGGCTCCATTTATATTGAAATACATGTGTGTCATGTCAACTTGTTAATGGTTTTCAATGCTGAGGAGGAACCTGCCATTGCTGCCTGCAGCTATATTGTATTTAATTATCTTCGCTGGGGTCAAATCACTCCTGGTTGAGTGTTAGACAAAATGTCCTAGATGATTGATCAAACTTTAAATATAAATGTTTCTCTTTCTTTCAGGCCTCATCTTCCGTTACCCACAAGAAGATTATGAATCCTTCCCTCTCTCAGAGTCTGTGCCTTTGTTTTGCTTGCCAATGGGAGCAAATATTGAATGTTGGGCACCAAATACTCGATACCCTCTGCCTGTTTTCTCTACCTTTGTCCTAACCATATCTTCTGGAGAAAAGGTAAGCAAAATATTGTTTTCAATGAAAAGGTCTGCGACAAAGAAGACATAGGCTTACCAATTTAAAAAAATATATATAATTAAATAATCTTTATTTGATTTTGAGACAGCAAAATGGGTGGTTGGCTGGTCTTTATGTTAAATAGTGTCTAATTAAATCTACTGTTTAGAGATAATGTAAACTTTGATATTATCATTTCACATCCATTTGCTGGTAGTTCACAGAAGCTGCAGTTGGCAACTGTAGCTATCTCTAGATGGAATCCCATGGAGCTGCTACTAGTACAGTACCATCTGCTAACTGGAAAATGCTCCCCAAAACGTAAATAAGCTTGCCCAAGCTGCACACTGGCAGTGCTCATTGTCAGTATCAATGCAAAGTGCGACGAGTTGATCTAATTTAGGTGACTGCACGAAGTACCTGACCCCAATAAATTGTCCTATGCGCTAGCAATCTACAGTAGTAAAGCTACCTCTAGTAGCAGATTAAGACATGTTTGTAATACCTAGCCAGAAATAGCCTACATTTACAGGTATGTAGAGAAAAGTGGGCTTTTAGCTGAGGTAGTAATGCTGAAGTCTCACTGACATCGTTGTGCGGCTGACTAGAATTAGATTAGATGAACCTTTATTTGTCCATGCAGGGGGTGTAAATTACAGTTCACAACAGCAGCAGGGTAAAGTACAGCACACAGAGTTGCAGGGTAATATAACAATGACAATAATAGTAACAATAGCAATAGGCGGGCACGATAAAGTCCAATATAAAAAATAAGTAAGTTAAGTAGACATATAGACAGTTATTGCACTTAAGGGGAATTACAGAATTACAGTATTGCAGAAAAAGTAAGTAAGTTAAGTAGAAATATTGCACATAATACAGAATATGAATGTATCACATGAGTAAGGTAATGTCAGATATGCATCATTGCTAAGGTGCACTGACGTAGTAAAGTTACGCTAGCAGTGAGTTCCCAGATGCATAAAAACTTGTGTTTTTGGCAGAAAAACATTAGCCACTCTTAAACTGTGTGACAGAGCGAAAGCAAGAAAGCAAGTTCCGCGGCAACCACAACCTCACTCTTGGTCCAACCCAAAACACACAACATAAGTAATGAGTAACTGCTAACAGTAGTGTCCCCTAGCTAACAGGCATGGGAAGGCAAACATATAACAGAGCTAACAGCTCTCAGTCTGTCAAAGTTTTTTTACTTCTGGTATACAACATATATAGGCCCAATCCCAACACTCAATACCTCTTATCCTTAATCTTACCACTTAGATCTAGCCCTTCCCCTTAAAAACCAAGTGTAAGGGCTGAGGACTGAAACTTGAGAGGAAGAATTAGGACAGCACTTGGTTACGTGATTGTAAGTAATCGCTAGCCAGCTGCTTCGTCACCAGAAGTGACAAGTTTCAATCAAAACAAACTACCAAACTACCACATTTGCAAGTGTGTTTCTGTCGATTGCGTGGTTGTTCATGCATAGGTCCATTCAAGGCTAGTTGGAGAAAAGTAAGACTGTCAAATCAGCAATGTAACTAGCGATTTCTACAACGATTCGATTAAGAACAGGGTTGCATATGAACAGGACAGTGTAGAGCAAATCAAAGCGAGGTTTTTGTCAATTATTTAAGACAAAAACACCAGTTTTTTTGTCTCCAGATGATCTCTCCATCATTGTTGCCAGTTTTGTAGTGTATTTTGGGTTTCCCTTTGTTTTTTAAGATTGCTCGTGAAGACCCTTAGTTTTAAGGGCTAGGTTGCCCTTGCCTTTAGCCCTTCCCCTCAACGAAGATGGGTATTGGGGCGGCACGCGTAAAGGTAAGGGTTAAAACAGAATTAGGATTCACCCGTAGTCTAAAGAGCATTTTTATTATAATGTTTGTGCATGGGCTAGCAAAACTAGTTAAATGGCGCTAGTTACACTACTAGTCACCCTGAGAGCATGTATCCTACTCTCAATTCTGTGTAACACAAAGAGAGTGGGCAAACGCACAGCTGCTGGGCCAATGACAAACATCAGAAGTCCAGGAGACCCTAACCGCCACTGCACTGCTTCCGTGATGCAGCCCAAGGCAGTGGCAGTCCTGTAGTTGGCTGGATAGTGACGTAAGGGGAGTGCTTTATAGTTTGGAGGGTGTTACCGAGACACTTCGCTCACAACCAAAACCTTAAGTTGTTGAGTGTCAACATAGCGAGATGCAGACGTGTCTGTTTCACTTTTGAGACGGTGCATCTTCAAATGCCAATGTGGCTGACTCAAGAATCATACCAGCGAAGTCAAATAGATGTGTGCCATAATTTATAAATGTGGATGCTGGCAACTTTGGTGTCAAATCAACACTGTTAAGTTGCTATGTACCAGCGTTTTACCAATACCTGGTATGCATTGTTTCAGGGGGACTGTCTCAGACAGAAAGCAGTCCTGCCACATGCCTTTTAGCTGAGCCAGACTCAATAAACTTTAATTGAAGTACACACACAGTATTCTTTAATTTACACTTGTCAGTTCTGTACGCATGTTGATTAATATATATCTGTTGAGTTTTTCACTTTGGAGGTTTTTGGTTGAGTGTAATGACAATAAAGGACTTATCTATCTTATCTTGGATTTTGATTCGCACCAGCCAAAAAATGAATAATAAAGAAACATATGAGTCGCACTGTTTTTATTAGGATATAGTCCTGTTTTTTGGGGGAAATTTATTTTTAAAAGTTTGAGACCTAGAACAGACATTTCATCTTGAAAGGCAAGTTATAGTAATAACAATAGAATGGAGAACAACATGTTGAATAGGTGTTTGGTATTTTAATGTAACATATTAACCTATAGATGCGTGAGTTCAAAATATTCCTGACAGTCTCCACTGTGTAAGTTATTTTTCAAAAACGATAGCTAGCTAGTTTTTGTATTTTTTGGGGGCTAAACGACTTGGCATAATACTCCTAGCACAATTATTAACCTTGCTAGTGTTACTTGTTAGCCTCCTCATTAGTACATTTTAAAGCCTTACTAAAATGTTTGTCACGTAAGAAAATATTCCATTGGGATATTCAAAATCACATATGTGCAACACTACTCTTAAACAGTTATTCAGATAACTTTACCATAAACAACATAACTTAAAAAGTTTACCAAACGCTCAATCACGCTCCGAATCACTAAATCCATTGAATTCTTCATCCTCTGTGTCGTTTTGTCAATGTCGATGAAAATAACGAACGTGTGAAATTATATATTTAAATTAAGTTGCACCTGAGTATATGTCGCAGGACTAGCCAAACCATGAAAAAAACTGTGACAAATGTGAAAAAATATGGTAAATGTTGTTTTGATTCGATTTAAGGATCATGTTTCTGTTAACGGTGTTTCTGTTAAATTAAAAAATGTAAATGCAACACAGAGGCCTTTACTTGTTTTTAGGTGTATGGTGCAGCCATCCAATTCTACGAACCCTACCCAGTAGAATTACTCAGTGAGAAACAGAAGGTGCAATTGGGCCTGCTCACCACTGTGGAGAAGAAGATGATCCCCAACCGACCTGTTAACACCAACAAGTGCATCTGTCTGCTATCCCGCTGGCCATTTTTTGAGTCCTTTCGGAAGTTTCTCATGTTCCTTTACAAATTGTCAGTTTCAGGCCCACATCCGTTGCCCATTGAAAAGTAAGAGCCTTACTAAACTGTTTTGGGCAATGGTGATAGGTTAGTTTTCTTGGTAGTTGACAGTTATTATAAAAGATCAAAAGCTGTTTGTCAAACAAAGAGCAATATCACAGTTTTTTGTATTTTAGTCACCAAAACGTGTGGCTATAATTGCATATAGCATATAAAGATAGGTGCTTACTGTACTGTCTGTAATGTCTGAGTTGATCAAATCTGTACCATTGCTGCTGTTCACCAATAATGTTAAATATAATAATGAATTCATCAATAATGTCAGTTGGACTGGCTCAGTACAGGAAACATAATATTTGTTCACCAATCAACTGTAATTGTTTCTTTTGACTGCTAAACATAGCATAGAAGATATGAAAGATTTGTTTACAAAGGATGGTTATTTCTAACATCTATATTGAGTGTAGGCTACAGTCACTTGAAAAATGAACAAATGACCCACACCTGAAGAACCAGTCTGATGGTGTATGAATAATTTGATCTCTTCTGAGCGTATGCAACTCTCACTACAAATTTTCTTTTTAGATTTTCTTAACCGCTTCCCCTACTCAGATTGTATGGACATTTACAGGTCGAAATAAGTTTTGTGTGTTTATCTCAACAGACACATCTCACACTTCATGCACAGTGTGCCCTTCCCTTCCCCTCAGAGGCCCAGAATCCTGGTCCAGGTGAGAATTCTGCACTTTTTACACGTTTGTATTCATACGTGTTTAAAAATAATAATAATAATATGACATTTGAATCTTGACTCCTCTTTCAGCTGTCTGCACATGATACCTTGATTTTGTCTCAGCCTGTGTGTACACCATTACCTCTCAGGTAAGAATATTAGGTATCCTCCTTATATTTTAGCTACAATACCACACTATCATTTAAAGCTGTTCCTCACAATTCATTGTTGATAAAAAGATCAGCTGTGGCTCAGATGTGGCTCGGTTCATCCACTAACCGCAGGGCATGGGGTCTGATACCTAGTTTATCCTGTCAATGTATTGAAGTATCCTTGACCAATACACTGATTTCCAATTTACTTCTGGTAGGCCTTTGTGCGTGAATGAGAGACAAAAAAAATTAAGCACTTTAAGTACTATGATGGTAGAAAAACAATGTATACATATTGTCCATTTATAACTAATCACATGCGATGCCTTAAACGGAAGAAATGTTTTAATGCTCTAATGATGACGCCTAATAAAATAAAACAAAACAAATATAGCTGCAAGCTGTGATGCGGATTCCTCCTCAAAATGGCAAAATACTCAAAAGATTTACACTACCGTTCAAAAGTTTAGGGTCACATCGAAATGTCCTTATTTTTTAAGGAAAAGCACTGTACTTTTCAATGAAGATAACTTTAAACTAGTCTTAACTTTAAATAAATACACTCTATACATTTCTAATGTGGTAAATGACTATTCTAGCTGCAAATGTCTGGTTTTTGGTGCAATATCTACATAGGTGTATAGAGGCCCATTTCCTGCAACTATCACTCCAGTGTTCTAATGGTACAATGTGTTTGTTCATTGGCTCAGAAGGCTAATTGATGATTAGAAAACCCTTGTGCAATCATGTTCACACATCTGAAAACAGTTTAGCTCCTTACAGAAGCTACAAAACTGACCTTCCTTTGAGCAGATTGAGTTTCTGGAGCATCACATTTGTGGGGTCAATTAAACGCTCAAAATGGCCAGAAAAAGAGAACTTTCATCTGAAACTCGACAGTCTATTCTTGTTCTTAGAAATGAAGGCTATTCCATGCGAGAAATTGCTAAGAAACTGAAGATTTCCTACAACGGTGTGTACTACTCCCTTCAGAGGACAGCACAAACAGGCTCTAACCAGAGTAGAAAAAGAAGTGGGAGGCCGCGTTGCACAACTAAACAAGAAGATAAGTACATTAGAGTCTCTAGTTTGAGAAACAGACGCCTCACAGGTCCCCAACTGGCATCTTCATTAAATAGTACCCGCAAAACACCAGTGTCAACATCTACAGTGAAGAGGCGGCTGCGGGATTCTGGGCTTCAGGGCAGAGTGGCAAAGAAAAAGCCATATCTGAGACTGGCCAATAAAAGAAAAAGATTAAGATCGGCAAAAGAACACAGACATTGGACAGAGGAAGACTGGAAAAAAGTGTTGTGGATGGATGAATCCAAGTTTGAGGTGTTTGGATCACAAAGAAGAACGTTTTTGAGACGCAGAACAAATGAAAAGATGCTGGAAGAATGCCTGACGCCATCTGTTAAGCATGGCGGAGGTAATGTGATGGTCTGGGGTTGCTTTGGTGCTGGTAAGGTGGGAGATTTGTACAGGGTAAAAGGGATTCTGAATAAGGAAGGCTATCACTCCATTTTGCAACGCCATGCCATACCCAGTGGACAGCGCATGATTGGAGCCAATTTCATCCTACAACAGGACAATGACCCTAAACACACCTCCAAATTGTGCAAGAACTATTTAGAGCAGAAGCAGGCAGCTGGTATTCTATCGGTAATGGAGTGGCCAGCGCAGTCACCAGATCTGAACCCCATTGAGCTGTTGTGGGAGCAGCTTGACCGTATGGTATGCAAGAAGTGCCCATCCAACCAATCCAACTTGTGGGAGCTGCTTCTGGAAGCGTGGGGTGCAATTTCTCCAGATTACCTCAACAAATTAACAGCTAGAATGCCAAAGGTCTGCAATGCTGTAATTGCTGCAAATGGAGGATTCTTTGACGAAAGCAAAGTTTGATGTAAAAAAAATCTTATTTCAAATACAAATCATTATTTCTAACCTTGTCAATGTCTTGACTCTATTTTCTATTCATTTCACAACATATGGTAGTGAATAAGTGTGACTTTTCATGGAAAACACAAAATTGTTTGGGTGACCCCAAACTTTTGAACGGTAGTGTACATTGTAGAGGGTCATGATTTGGACAACGAGAGGAAATTTCATTAATGCTTGGAAACCATGGACATTCAAACTCAAGAGCATGTCAACCTCTCTATCCTAGCTACATGTCAAATGTTGAGTTTTTACAATAGAAAAAGGCAGAGTAATAGCTTTAGTCAGCTTTGGGACAAAGTTTGAGCAGCCGTATTTGTTGGCAGACAATCTGAATTGTGACTGGTGCAAAGGCTGTGGCTGGATTTGAACCTATGATCTTGCGTACACCGTCTTAATCCATTGAGTTGTTCTCAGTGTTGGGTGATCTAGCGGTCAGTTACTGTATATATATATATATATATATATATATTATTTTTTTTGCAAATTCAGTCATCTTTTGACTTCAACACAATTTGAAGTAGGAATTGGAAAAGGAGGACTTTGATTGTGAAGGAGGAAGTTTGTTTGTGCAGAGTGTCAATGAAGTTTGTGGAGATTGTCGATAAAGGTCAATCAATAAAGTTTGGCTGACCAAATCCAGGAGTCAGAGAGCCCTGTATTCTGTCTGTCTCCTATTATAATAAATGATAAGCCTTCAAGAATGATCAGTTATTCTATTGTGAATCCAGTGATCATAACAGCTTCTGCAAACAAAATCAAATGCAATATTAAATGAAATCTTAGCAAGGTGCTACCATATCTTATTTGGTCTTTGTAATCTTTGTCTGAATAACTACAGTAAATAACCTGTGCAAGGGAACGCTTGTGACATCTATTGATGAAGGCGATTTGCAGCCTTGGAGAAATGGCCGAAAAGCCTTAAATTAGCTTTCCTGAATATGATTCCACAAATGTTAAATGCTGGGGGATAAAACGCACATATATAGGAAATGTCAACTAAAGAACCGTTCTTGAATTTGATAGAGTGCAAAGATAAGATAAGAACCTACACAATGCTCTATATTACTTTTTCTGGACTAGTAATAAAAAAAGATGACACATATTCTGAGATTTAAGGTAGGGTACAAACATATAGTCAAAAGCACAAAAATTTTAAATTGTCTAGGTCCTTACTTGCCTTCCTCAATAGCTTCCAGTTCAGCATTACCACACACGAGAATTTTTAAGAAATCCTTAATTTGTTTTATCTTCTAGTTTTAGGACCTCTTCATTTAATATTTTATTTACAGATAATTCTAATTTGTCAGTTAAATCTTCTAAACACATTGTTCAGTTAAACACCATTCTTCCACAGTGGATTATTTATTGTTATCTGGACATGTATTCAAATGGCAATGAACATTGTTATGTAGTTGTGGCATTCCTGTGCCTCTACCTATTGGGTAATGCCATATTTATTTAAACAACTGTGTTCTATTTCTTAGTGGCGCAGATTACAGCACTCTGCTGATGAATTTGGGGTCTGAAAACTGTGCCACACTGCTGAACTTTGTATTGCTGGAGAGTAAAATCCTGCTGCACTCATTACGGCCTGCTGTGCTTACTGGGGTGGCTGAGGCTGTAGTGGCGGTGAGTACATTAGTTTTATTTTACTTAAGTTTTATTTAATTTACCATTATTGTGGTGTGATGCGTGTGGTAGAAGCAGCAGTACTGATGCCCTGTATTTATTAGATTAAGAATGAAACAACAGCAGGGGCCGGTTCTTTATACGTCGCTAACTCAGTTAGCCGGATTCGATTGTTGACGATTTGGCATGATCTTGGATCGTTTGGTTCTTTGAATCTCATCCTAGACTGGTTGTCATAGCAACAGGTCCGTAACATCAACATGCTCGAGAGCAGGCTTATTTCATGTAAACAAGATTAGATTGAGGCTTTATAAGCGGAGGAGATAGGGAAGTCTGTCGTAGCCATACGCAAACAACCTCTTTCGGAAGGTGGGAGAATAATTCGCAAAGTGAATTAAATGGCTTTTACAAATAAAGACAGTATGAATTCAAGGCTATGATTTTGTAGAATATTTTTGTATTTCACTTGTACTTGTTCCCTTGTTCTAGTGCAGGGGTCGGCAACCTTTACCACTCAAAGAGCCATTTGGACCCATTTCCCACAGTAAAGAAAACACTGGGAGCCACAAAACCCTTTTGACATTTAAAATGAAATAACACTGCATATAGCGTAGTTTTTTTGTTGCCTTTATGCCATGTATAAACAAATTATAATGTGTTGCATTTATAAAATCAATGAACGACTACAGAGAAAACAAAATTACATTTCTGCATGCAACAACACATTTTGAGCTCCGAAAAAAAGACGTTGACGTTGGGTTGAAGGTTACTTTCAAGTAAAATACGCAATGTCTATTTGAGTTCTTCTTTTAATTATGAAAACAAAAACGCTGAACTTAAATTATCCACCAACAGCAAAACAAAAATGCTTGGAGTGATTTTTACTCAGATCAACCTTCCGCAACCTTCCGCATCAGTTCCGAAGCTGCTTTTTTTCTCTCATCTCCATCCGGATATTTTTTAGCAAGGCTGCGTGTTTATTCTGGAAATTTGACTTTTTGTTGTTTCCTAGTTTCTCATTACATATTAAGCATACTGGTAAACCAGTCTCGTCAGCAGTGAAAGCAAATGAATCTGTCCACGTACCATTGAACGTTCTGTTTGCTGCAGACACTTTTCTCTTCTTAGAACTCTCCATAGTTGTCCTACCTGGGATTCGAAAAGTTCAAGAAATTGCGCGCTGGCGGGTGTCGCACATTGGCGGTTGTGACGCATAGTAACAGTGTAACAGCGACATAACATTTTTTAACACGTTTTATTTAGATATTAGAAGATCACCATAATCTTCAAATTTAGAATTACATTTGAAAAACGAACAAACTAAAATACATTTGAATTCAATACCGCGGGTTGCCGACCCCTGTTCTAGTGGGTCCAGTGGTCGCTCTGACATTAAAGAAAGTACAATTAAAATATAAAAATGTAAAAACACATACTGTAGAAAATGCTAGAAACATATAATATGGACAGCGCTTACGCATTTAATTTGTCTACTACTTTTTGCCAGCCCACTCTCCTGGCATTTGCAAATTCGGCATAACCTTCCATTAAAAGCTCTTCGGAGATTGGGAGAAAAAGTGGGCACGTTCTCTGGCCATGCTGAATTAGCCGGATCATGATTAGCAGGATGAAGTCATCTTGGATGTGTCATTTGATCTCGGATGTATTAAGTGACGTACGAAGAATGGGCCCCAGTTCTCTAGTGGTTTTGGTTAGGGCACACAGCAATCTGCCTTCACAATGCAAAGGTGTCTTGTCTAAAGACAGGTTTAATGTTTGACAGGATGCAATGTTGACAGGAACCTTTCTTTATTAACCATAACATACATATCTTTCCCAAATTTTTTTGTAGTTGGTTGTTTATCCTTTAGTACAATGATGATTCGTGGCATTTTTGACTGTAAAGCAAGTTTTTACTATGCAAATTCTGCTAGACTATTCATTACTTTTTATGATTTATAGCTACTGTAGACAATTGTGTTACATCAACTTTTACCTTGTCTTTCTGCAGATGATTTTCCCTTTCCAGTGGCAGTGCCCATACATCCCCCTGTGCCCCCTCTCCTTGGTGGGTGTCCTGAATGCCCCCTGTCCATTCATTGTGGGGGTGGATTCCCGCTATTTTGACCTCTATGACCCCCCACCGGATGTGGTCTGTGTGGACTTGGACACCAACACTATTTACTTGTAAGATATGACAATATTTATGACTCTAACATCGCATACCTGTAAGTGTTACACAAAGTAGAAAGAATGGTACTAATACTACAGTATTTCTTGTATATTTGAGCTTTCTTTAGTTTTTTTCAAATGTCTCATATTCACATTGCTGTTTGGACACCTTTTGTCCATATGTAAAGGAACATTTTATTGAAAACATCTTAAACTCTTATCTATTTATTTATTAATTTATTTCAGGGGACAGTGCATATTAATCAACATTTACATCTATATATGCCAGATTTAGCCACAAGGCTATTTTTCATCTGTAGTCCCTGGACAGATGTTAAAATGTCACCCTAAACATAATCAAATATAATAAAAGTACAGTTGTTATCACGAAGTTAAACTTTCAAATGAAAAAAATATTTTAATGCATCACTCTAAAATCAATCAATCAGCAGACAATGTTTGTTAACAGACAAACATTGAACACTTGCACATAAAAAAGAAAACAGCAACAAGGCAAACAAGTAACAACAATCAACCCAAAACAAAAGACAAAAGTTTTCTCATCTAGATGTTTATGATGATACATAGTAGAGTGTATGATGCCAAAGTTCCTAATACTGCCAATATTTCCTAGTCTCAAATGTTACTTCATCAAGGACTCCATCAACTTTATTATTTAAAAGTGATAGGCCTTCTGCTTTCAAATGTTGAAGGCAAACATGCCCAAATGAGTATACAAAGCAAGCACAACCATCAGTGATGAGTTTAATTCAACATTGGGCATAATTCTTCTGGTATACAAAAATTATTAACGAAAGTCAGATGTAGATTTGGTAAAGAAAAATCCATCCATTTTCTTCTGCTACATTTACATTTATTCATTTAGCAGACGCTTTTATCCAAAGCGACTTACAAGAGAGAGCTTTTACAAAGAGCATCAGTCATTGAGCAAAGCAACGTGATAGACCCCGAACACAGTCAGATTTTTTGATCGTGAATCATACATCATGAGAACCAATAAGTGCCAAAGGAAGAACTATAAATGCATAACACAACGATTATGAATATAAAGCAAGAGATACAACACATAATACATTAGATCAGGTGAAATGGCATACTATTGTTAAGTGCCATTAAATTCTCTAAATAGGTGAGTTTTAAGCCTTCTTTTGAAGGTTGGAAGGCAGTCCGTGCTTCTGATGGAGGTCGGGAGTTGATTCCACCATTGGGGAGCCAGGCAGTGGAAGAGTTTGTGTTGCGCTCTGGCGCTCTTGAGGGGGGGTACCACTAGACGGTTGTCAGCAGATGACCGTAGGTGGCGGGTGGGGGTATAGGGCTGGAGGAGAGAGTTGATATAGGTCGGGGCAGTCCCGTTTACCGCCCGGAAGGTCAGTACCAGGGTTTTGAATCTGATGCGGGCCATGACAGGAAGCCAGTGGAGGGCGATGAGGAGCGGGGTGACGTGACAGCGTCTGGGTAGGTTGAAAACCAGACGAGCGGCTGCATTCTGTATCCTCTGAAGGGGACGGGTTGCATTTGCAGGAAGCGGTCAAATTCTGCTCATCTGGGGCCGGGTTGCGGGGGTAACAGGGAGGCTTAATTTACGTTTACATTTATTCATTTAACAGACGCTTTTATCCAAAGCGACTTACAAGAGAGAGTTTTTACAAAGAGCATCAGTCATTGAGCATAGAAACGTGATAGACCCCGAACACAGTGGGTTTTTTAGATTGTGAATCATACATCATGAGAACCAATAAGTGCCAAGGGAAGAACTATAAAGGCTTCCTTCACTGCACACACGTCCTCCAGGTCCTCTGGGGAAATCCCGAGACGTTCCATGGCCAGCAGAGAGACATAGTCCCTCCAGCATGTCTTGGGTCTTCCCCAGGGAAGCGGATGCCGAAACAGAGGCCTAAGCCACCTCAGCTTGCTCCTCGACGTGGAGGAGCAGCGGTTCTACTCCATGTGACCGATCTCCTCACCCAATCTCTAAGGGAGCACCCGGCCGCCCTGCAGAGGAAACTCATTTTGACCGCTTGTATCCATGATCTTGTACTTTCGGTCATTACCCAAAGCTCATGACTATAGGTGAGAGTAGGAATGTAGATTGACCGGTAAATTGAGGGCTTTGCCTTGCGGCTCAGCTCTTTTTTCACCAGGACGGTCTGATACAGAGACTGCATCACTGCAGATGCAGCACCGATCCACCTGTCAATCTCAAGTTCCGTCCTTCCATCACTTGTGAACAGGACCCCGATATACTTGAACTCCTCCACTTGAGGCAAGGACTCCCCACCCACCCAGCGGGGGCAAGCCACCTTTTTCCGGTCGAGTACCATAGCCTCCGATTTGTAGGTGCGGATTCTCACCCCAGCCGCTTTACACTTGGCTACAAACCGTTCCAGAGCAGAGCTGCAGGCCCCGGTCCGATGAAACCAACAGGACAACATAATCAGCAAACAACAGAGATGAGATCCTGTGCTCCCCGGACTGGATACCCTCTGGCCCCTGGTTGCGCTTAGAAATTCTGTCCATAAAAACAATGAACAGAACCGGTGACAAAGAGCAACCCTGGTGGAGTCCAGCATGCACCTGGAACAGGTCTGACTTGTTACCGGTAATATGAACACAGCATCTGCTCCGGTCATACAGGGAACCCCATACTTCCGAAGAACCCCCCACAGGACACCACGAGGGACACAGTCGAATGCCTTCTCCAGATCTACAAAGCACATGTGGACTGGTTGGGCAAACTCCTGTGAACCATCGAGCACCCAATAGAGGTTATAGAGCTGGTCCAGTGTTCCGCAACCAGGACGAAAACCACACTGCTCCTCCTGAACCTGATGATTCAGTCCTACAACATCCAGAGACTTTAGATCAGGATGATCGCGTCCATCCCTGGAGCCTTACCACCAAGGAGCCCATTGACTACCTCAGTGAATTCAGCCCAGGTGATAGGTGAGTCCACCTCAGAGTCCCCAGCCTCTCCTTCCTCCTTGGAAGACGTGACGGCAGGATTGAGATGCTCAAAGTATTCCTTTCACCGTCCAATACCGTTTTGAGTTTGTCTTGCAGAGAGGACGTGCTTTGAAGTGGAGTAACCATTTGGTTGACTATCTGCAGGACGGGGGTTGTGTCCTGAGAAAACCAGGTCCAACTCAATCAAGCCATAAAACAGGCTTCCAAGAGAGCATTCCTGAGACATTTGTTTTAATTGAAGTGTGGCAGTGTTTTTCCACACCTTATTTGATGCTGACCTATGTAAATGAACTGTAAACTTTTCTAATAAAAAGAGGAGCCTCGGAGATGGACTTTGGGAGAGCAGGGGGGAGGCCAAGGAGGGCTTTCTCTGTGTCTGTTCTCTCCATGTTTGTCTCTGTTTCTGTGTCAAATTATAACCATTGTATCCTTGTCTCATTGTTAGCAGTATTAGTTTTTTTTTTTTACTTCTATATGTAGTTTGTCTTTCTCCTTCGTGATTTAGATTTAGATCTGAACCTAACAAGACCTCTGGCCTAGGGTGTCCTGGTTCCACGTGCACTGATGGACACCCTTATGCTTAAACATGGTGTTTGTTATGGACAAACTGTGACTGGCACAGAAGTCAAATAACTAAACACCGCTCGGGTCCCGATCGGGGTGGCCGTTTTCCTAATCACCCTTCTCCAGGTGCCACTGTAATTTCCCTTGTGGCCGTTGAAGTCCCCCAGTAGAACAAAAGAGTCCCCAGCCGGTACACTGTTCAGTACCTCTCCCAGGGACTCCAAGAAGGCCGGGTACTCTGCACTGCTGTTCGACCGGTAGTCCGCCACAACAGTTAGAGAACTGTCCCTGGCTTGAAGGCGCAGGGACGCAACACTCTCATTCACTGGGGTAAACTCTAACATGTGATGACTGAGCCATGGGGCTTCAAGCAAACCCACGCCAGACCACCGCCTCTCCCCGTGGGCAGCGTCAGAGAAATGAAGAGTCCAGCCTCTGTCAAGGATAATGGTTCCAGAGCCCAAACTCTGTGTGGAGAATAGGCCAACTATATCTAGCCGTTAACGCTCGATCTCCTGCACAAGCTTGGGCTCCTTCCCCGCCAGCATGGTGACATTCCATGTCCCCGCGCTAGAGACTGTGTGCGCGGCCTTGGTTGTCTGGGCACCTGCCCCTGACCACCGCCCAAAGCACACTGCACCGGTCCCTTATGGTTCTTCCTACGGTTGTAGGACCCGCGGGAAGGTGGTCCCAGGTCGTCTTTTCGGGTTGAGCCCGGCCGGGTCCCATGGGCAAAGACCTAGCCACCAGCTCCCACTCTGGGCCTGGCTCCAGTTAAGGCCACCACGTTAAGGTGTTGGTTCAAGGAGGGGGGTTAAGAAAAATTTACTTACCATTTCTAATGGTGTGCCACGTGTAATTCTTGAATTACAAGTTGAACACTTGGCTTGGTGTGGTCAAACAAGGAAAAATGTATTATAATAATAACTAGAAAAAAATTCCTAAAGAAATTTTGAGTGTGCGTGACTCTGGCCCGGGACTCTCCCCCATACATCACTGACACTGTTGAGTAATTTTCAGAACATGACTTCTACCATTGCTTAGGTATGTGACAGATCAAGCTTTCAACAGGTGTTCATATGCTGATGCACTAGTAGTAGCGTAAACACTAATTTCAGCAGGATTAAAGACAGCTCCACTTGAGCACACTGCCACAGTTTAAGTTTAAGTAGTAAGCAAGCAGTAAACAATTGGTCACTCTGTGT
This sequence comes from Protosalanx chinensis, assembly GCA_030340685.1. NCBI lineage: Eukaryota > Metazoa > Chordata > Actinopteri > Osmeriformes > Salangidae > Protosalanx > Protosalanx chinensis. The sequence goes on from CM059341.1 coordinate 616,709, forward strand.
CAGGTAGCACTTTACATTACAGTTCAGTAGCATAGTAATAGTTTGGTTCTAATTTGATAATAGAGATAAATGCTTTCAAAAACATAGAGTGTAAACTGACCCAAATACATCCAATGCCAGAATTAGGCCATCAATGGCTATGACTTTGGTATTAGAAATACACCTTTTATCAAAATGATACCGCATTATAAATATCAGATAACATTATAAAGTTATACAGCTGTGTTAAATGTCAAATCAATCCACATGCAATCAAACATGTAACAAATCAGGATTCAGCAATAAGCTAGCATCAAAATTCACAAAAAGCACTAGGTCACACAGTTCTAATATCACACTAACAAAAACAGTGCTTTTTATCCAACATTAATTGAGGAAAAACACACACGCACATACACACACACACACACACACACGCACATACACACACACACACACACACACACTTATTCATTTAGCAGACGCTTTTATCCAAAGCGATATATATATACTGTTTTTGTTAGTGTGATTTCAGAACTTACACACACGCACATACACACACACACACGCACATACACACACACACACGCACATACACACACACACACATATATATATATATATATATATATATATATATATATATACTGTTTTGTTAGTGTGATTTCAGAACTGTGTGACCTAGTGCTCACACAGTTCTGATATCACACTAACAAAAACAGTGCTTTTCATCCAACATTAATTGAGAAAAACACACACGCACATACACACACGCACATACACACACACACAGACACATACACATATATATATCTATCTATAGATAGATACATATATGTGCATACACACAGGCAGTCTGTACATTAATGACTTAATGATGAACTGTCAATCAAACCATTCAGTGCAATGAATCACTTAGTAGCAGACACACAGGTTTAATCATCTATAAACTACAGGACTACAGGACTCCCCATACAACACTAGCCAATAGTTTGCAAGGTCAACCAGTATCCAGACGATTATGAATGTTTTACAGCAAGCCCCCCCCAACAATTTAAATAGCAATTCCTAAAAGACCTGTATTTAATCCCCACTGTTTCTCTATGGAACTTCCAATCCCAACCACCCACACACCTCCCCAATACCCCAAACCCTTCCGAAATCGCCCCCCCGAGCCCCCCGCAACGTAACAATCTCCGCTTGAAGGTGCATGTAAATCAATCGCGATTCTCAAACCTCTCCCACAAATAGGCTCATAGCTCATGAACCCGACCTCCCACACACCTCCCCAATATCTCGTTAGAATCCTATGGACCCCAGCACATGAACCCTGCCCTCAAACCCCCCCGCACGAGCCCCCCCGCCCCCCGCGAACGCCGATCGCCCCCCCCCCTCCGAAAACGACCCTAAACGGTCAAAATGCACACAAATACCCCCCCCCCCATAACCCTCCACCACCGTCCTGACTGATAAGCACATGAATACATATAAGCCCAAATGTTAAAGAAGTCCAAAACCCACATCTTAGCATGCTAGAAACATATGCTGATGCACTAGCAATTAGCTTAAGCGCTAATTTTAGCATTGGTCGCTAATGTTAGCAAACAGCATATCTTTACAGCTAGTTGGAATATCAGTTGTAAATCCTGACTGATAAGCACATGAATACCTATGAGGCCAAATGTTAAAGAAGTCAAAAACCTACATTGTAGATAGCATGCTAGCGAAAGAGTTGAAAAAGATGTTTGCTTACCTTAGAGACTTAGAGCCAGAGAGGAAGAGTTAAGCTGGAGTACAGTTTATAAATACACCCGAAACAAAAAGAGCCAATTTGATTCCTCCAGTAAATATCCTCCAATTAAAGTTATTAAATGTGAAATGAATTACTGTTCATAAAATAGCCACCGTCATTCGTGGCCACCGTCTCTCCTCTTTCAAGCACGTTGCTAAGTAACGAACTAATGAGTTGCAGCTGACAGTTGCAACTGTCATGTCAGTTGAACAGACAGAGAGAAAAGGCTTACCGCACCCCTCGAACAGGAAGGATTTCTGGCCAAACCGTGTTTCCAATCATAAAACCAGGTTAACGTGAAGCCGGCTGAGCCCTTCCTGAACGTCTACATAGGCATTTTGTGTTGACAAGTGAAGAAATGTGCTCTTGGGAGCAATTCTAAAAAGTGTTAGTTTTGTATTCCTCCTGAAATTTTCCTGGCACTTTTAACATGGGAGTCTATGAGGCTCTTCATGGGTGCTGCGGCCGAATTTTTGCATGTCAAGCTAAAACAATAAATCTGACAGATAAAGTAAAGCAAGTGTGAGCTAGAGGACACATTTTCCTACGTTTCTATGTATAAATTGTGTCTGTAGTGGTGCATTTGAGGCCATGGTAGTCGAATACGTTTTATTTTTTTTACACATTTCTCTCTCTTCTCCTCACTCTAGCGATGACATCTCCACTCTACCTCTCAAACATTCTTTCCATTGACACCAATTCATTTTTTTGGTGTGGTTTTTGGCAATTTTTGGCAAAAATTGTTAGCCAGAAGTCTTAGAAAAATCATAGCACACATGTCGGGGCCGAGCCGCACGTTTTGATATAACTTTTGTGTATATGCGTCAAAAACTCTGGTAGGTGTTTTGAGCCAAAAAACGGCGTAAGAATAATAATAATAAACGCTAGTAATAACATAGTGTGCGCCTTGCAGCACGCACACAATAATGTAATAATAGGAAACATGGTCCTGCTTACAGTCCTGCTGCAACTTTACTCAGACTCAGATTTTATTGATTTAACTGTATAAATGCAGTGCCCCTATTATACAGGAATTTCTTTATTGCGTATTGCTAGACATAGTGTTGACATAGTGGCAACACTGCGAGAAGTGACCTTGAACAAGTAAATTAAAACATTTTAGTAGCCATGAATGGCAATTTAAGGTTTTGATTACTATTTTTTTTTTTAAGAGTTCCATCACTCTTGGTTTTACAGTAAAAAAATTGGGGTCACCTTGTATAAATAATGCAGTAGGCTAAATAAAAAGTGTTGATTTAGGATCTCAGGAATTATTCATTTTTCCAGCTGCATTATTGTCCCATTTTCCTACAGTTGTTTGAGCAACTAAAATGTAGTTGTGTTTACCATATTTGAATGTAAATGGTTGGGCAAACTCCCATGAACCCTCGAGCACCCGGTAGAGGGTGTAGAGCTGGTTCAGTGTTCCGCGGCCAGGATGAAAACCACACTGCTCCTCCTGAATCCGAGGTTCGACTATCGGCCGGATTCTCCTCTCCAGTACCCTGGCGTAGACCTTACCGGGGAGGCTGAGGAGTGTGATTCCTCTGTAATTGGAACACATCCTCTGGTCCCCCTTCTTAAATAGGGGAACCACCACCCCGGTCTGCCAATCCATAGGCACTGTTCCAGACCGCCACGTGATGCTGCAGAGGCGTGTCAACCAGGACAGTCCTACAACATCCAGAGACCTTAGGTACTCAGGACGGATCTCGTCCACCCCCGGAGCCTTACCACCAAGGAGCTCATCGACTACCTCAGTGACTTCAGCCCGGGTGATAGGCAGGTCCGCCCCGGAGTTCCCAGTCTCTGCTTCCTCCTCAGAAGACGTGACGGCAGGATTGAGGAGATCCTCAAAGTATTCCTTCCACCGTCCGACGACATCCCCAGTCGAGGTCAACTGCTCTCCACCCGCACCGTAAACAGTGTTGGTGAAGCACTGCTTCCCCCTCCTGAGGCGCCGAACGGTTTGCCAGAATTTGCTTGGGGCCGACCGATAGTCCTCCTCCATGGCCTCCCTGAACTCCTCCCAGACCCGAGTTTTTGCCTCTGTGACTACCCGAGCCGCGCCACGCTTGGCCTGCCGGTACCGGTCAACTGTTTCAGGAGTCCCACAAGCCAGAACGGCTCAATAGGACTCCTTCTTCAGTTTGACGCCATCCCTTACTTCCGGTGTCCACCACCGGGTTCTGGGATTGCCGCCGCGACCAGCACCAGAGACCTTGCGACCACAACTCCGGACTGCCGCATTGACAATGGAGGTTGAGAAGATGGTCCATTCAGACTCAATGTCCCCAGCCCCCCCCCCGGGATCTGTGAGAAGCTATCCCAGAGGTGTGAGTTGAAGACCCCGCTGACAGAGGGGTCCGCCAGGCGTTCCCAGCAGACCCTCACGATACGTTTGGGCCTGCCAAGTCTGTCTAACTTCCTCCCCCGCCAGCGGATCTGACTCACAACCAGGTGGTGATCGGTTGACAGCTCCGCCCCTCTCTTCACCCGAGTGTCCAAGACACACGGCCGCAGGTCAGAAGACACAACAACAAAGTCGATCATCGACCTCCGGCCTAGAGTGTCCTGGTGCCACGTGCACCGATGGACACTCTTGTGCTTGAACATGGTGTTAGTTATGGGAGTTTGCCCAACCAGTCCACATGTGTTTTGTGGATCTGGAGAAGGCATTCGACTGTGTCCCTCGTGGTGTCCTGTGGGGGGGTACTTCGGAAGTATGGGGTCCGGGGCCCTTTGTTAGGAGCCTTCCGTTCCCTGTACAACCAAAGTAGGAGCGGTGTTCGCATTGCCAGCAATAAGTCAGACCTGTTCCGGGTGCATGCTGGACTCCGCTAGGGTTGCCCTTTGTCACCGGTTCTGTTCATTGTTTATATGGACAGAATTTCTAGGCGCGCCCAGGGGGCGGAGGGTTTCCGGTTCGGGGAGCACGGGATCTCATCTCTGCTGTTTGAGGATGATGTTGTCCTGTTTGCTTCCTCGAGCCGGGGCCTCCAGCATGCTCTGGAGCAGTTTGATGCCGAGTGTGAAGCGGCTGGGATGAGGATCAGCACCTCCAAATCCGAGGCCATGGTACTCGACTGGAAAAAGGTGGCTTGCCCCCTCTGGGTGGGTGGGGAGCATTTGCCTCAAGTGGAGGAGTTCAAGTATCTCGGGGTCTTGTTCACGAGTGACGGAAGGACGGAACGTGAGATTGAGAGGGGGATCGGTGCAGCGTCTCTGTACCGGACTGTCATGGTGAAGAAGGAGCTGAGCCGCAAGGCAAAGCGTAGAGCTCACAGCATCCGAAGAGATTCCTCACACCCCGCCCATAAACTGTTTGCCCTCCTGCCATCCGGCAGGCGCTTCAGGAGTCTCCGGTCTAAGACCAGCAGACTGAGGAACAGCTTCTTCCCCAGAACTGTGACACTCCTGAACTCCACTTTGCCACCCTATATTTGCACATTTCTGTTTGTAGAATTTTTGTTTTCTCACATAGCGTATTGCACTATCTGTCCATTTTGCACATCTGCACATCTGTTACTGCACCACCTGTACATTTTGTTCATTTTGCACATTTCTTCATCTTGCACATCTGATCATTGCATCATTTGCACTAACAGTTCTGTTTAATTTCTGTTTAATACTGTAGTATATTGTACCATACAGCTGCACATTTGTCTAAAATCACTTGAGTATGTACATACCCTGTATATTCTGATTATACTGTTCATACTATGTATATTCTGAGTATACCCATATTTATTATATTCTGTTGGATTAACTGTTTTGCACTTCTGGTTGGATGCTAACTGTATTTCGTTACCCTGTACTTGTACCTGTGTAATGACAATAAGGTTGAATCTAATCTAATCTAAATGTGCCCATGCAAATTCAAACTATAAAATAATTGTTAATCAGACTTTAAAAGTTTAATGTAGGAGGGTGTAGGAATACAGTTTCCGTTAAATTATGTAGCAACCATGAAGAAAAAGTTGACATTGCTAGATACATATTTTATAAGTAAAAATATGCATCTAGCATTACATTTATTTGATACATTCTTTTTTCAATCAACTTTTTTGAACAATAACAATTTACAATTGATATCTGTTTACTTATTTAACTTGATAGTAGCTAAATACATTGAAAGAAATTGACGTCACTGATATTTTCCTCGTATCATATTGTGTACAGTGTTTTGTAACAAATAGTGTGTCTAAAGTTTTAAAGTTCTTGACAAGAATACATTGAGATACAATTTACTTTTAGGCCACACTTTTTTATATCCATTTGACATCCTCTGCATGGGCAAACAAGAAACCTGGAATGACAAAATATAGCTGCAAGCAGCGATGGTGCATTCATCCTGGAACAATTTATGAAATTGATATGTAATAAAAAATGCAATCTGCAAAAAAAGACTGTAGTGCCCACTGTGCTGTAACGGACAACGGATTTTGAACATAAAAAATTATATTGATAACTTTGGTAAGGGTTCCTCTGACGATGATAACTGCCAATCCTGGGGAAGATTGGACAAAAGTTGTAGGAGTCGTAGCAAAGAAAAATGTTTCCTAAATCTATATTTTACAGAAAAATCTAAGGGTTTGCCATTATGAGTTGTTGAGACTTTATTCTTAATTATGAAAAATTAGGAATCTGTAATGAATTTCAGGACTCTACAACCAAAGGAATACAAATTGGTCTCACATGGACCAAATTGGGTGTGGTAGTTCATAATGTTGTGCTGTTTACACCATGCCAAAAATTTCACGTTTTTACTACTCATTTGGTCTAAGGGCTGCCATTTACTTTACAATAATAATGTAATTGTCTTGTAATGGAAAATGCACCCTGCAAGGTTTGCTGAGATACAAGACCAAGACTACCAGTGTCATGATCCATCCAGCAGCCAATAGCAGGGTGAAGGTGGGGGCTAACTCAGCCCACTGTGTCAACAGACTCTTGTGCGTGTGAGTTTTTTTGTAGCCACTGGGTCTGGCATGACAGAGAGAGGATTTGCAAGATAGCCTTAGCCTTTAGCCAAGCAGTCACATTTCAAATATTCATCATTAATCTACTTTTCATTTTACATTCAACTTTTTCTCAGATTTGTATACAACACATTGTCAAGAGTCTACATACGAACTTGTGATTGATTCAGACTATCAGTTTTTGCTTGGCACTTGTATAAAGCATGAAATTAGCCTTATCGATAAATTTGATTTCCTTTATTTAAATCATAAAAAATATGCACTTAGCTATTGAATCGGGTTGTAGTGTAGTGTGTTGTTGGTGGCATATCAAGTTTGGTGTTGACTTTCATGGGAATCATAAGACAAACTTCCTGTTTAGTTGTGTTTTTGTCGATTTTACATGGCTGTAGCGGACAAACGGTTTGGAATATCAAAAATCTTTTGAGAATCTTTGTGAGGCTTGTTCTGAAGGTGTTGCCAACAAACATGAGGAAGATTGGACAAACATTTTAGGAGGAGTAGCGAAAAAACTCATTTCATAAATTCATATAGTACAGACAAATCTAAAGATTTGCCATTATGAGTTGTTGAGGCTTCTTTGTTCGTTGTGAGGAATGAGGCACATGGAATGAATTTCAGGATTCAAGGATGAAAGACATACAAATGGAATCACTTTTAAAAAGGGCAAAATGGGGTGTGGCCTGTAGCGCCCCCTTGGCTGTAGCGGACAAAGAAATATGAAAATGAAAAATCCTATTGATACATTTTGTGAGGGTTCTTCTGACGATGATAACTGGCAATTATGGGGAAAATTGTAGGAGTAGCGAAAAAACATGCTTCATGAATTTATGATTAAGACTTATCTACGGACTTGCCATTATGAGCTGTTGAGACTTTCTTGTTCATCATGACAAATAAGTCATCTGTAATGAATTTCAGGATTCTAGGACCACAAATGGCATCATTTTTTTTTTCAAGACACAAATGGTTGGTCAAATTGGGGTGTGGCCTGTAGCGCCTCCTTTGGTCTCAAGTGAACCAAAATGGGTGTGGTAGTTGATAATGTATTGTTTCATCATGCCAAAAATCGCAACTTTTTACTTCTGTGATCCAAGTGCTGCCATTGACTTGACGGAGAAATCCTGATAATTTCACAGTTCTACCAATTTAATGAAAACTCCCGCTAACATCCAGTCAAATTGGGCACAGGGAAAACACATGCCTACTCAGGCTGCATGTCAGAAGCCATTAATAACTGGTGGAGGGAGTGTTTTAGGCTTTGTTGAAAAATCTATGTTATATGTTGAGAGCTATATATACACATATCTACTGCGGCACAAATACAGGAAACAAAAAAGTAAATACAGTGGGTACGAAAAGTATTCAGACCCCTTTAAATTTTTCTCTCACTGCAGCCATTTGAGAAAACTAAACTGAAATATAGAAATGTTTGCACATTTACTGAAAAAGAAAAACTGAAATATCACATGGTCATAAATATTCAGACCCTTTGCTCAGTTTTGAGCTAGTACAGCCTTGAGTCTTCTTGGGAATGATGCAACAAGTGTTTTACACCGGGACTTGGGGATCCTCTGCCATTCTTCCTTGCAGATCCGCTCCCGTTCAGTCAGGTTGGATGGTGAACGTTGGTGGACAGCCATTTTCAGGTCTCTTCAGAGATGCTCAATTGGTCAGGGCTCTGGCTGGGCCAGTCAAGAATGGTCACAGAGTTGTTCTGAGGCCACTCCTTTTTTAAATTTTAGCTTTGTGCTTAGGGTCATTTTCTTGTTGGAAGGTGAACCTTCGGTTCAGTCTGAGGTCCTGAGCACTCTGGAAGAGGTTTTCTGACAGGATATCTATGTACTTGGCCGCATTCACCTGTTGAATGCGGCTGTCCCTGCGGCTGTCCCTGCAGCTGAAAAACACATCCATAGTATGATGCTGCCACTACCATGTTTCACTGTTGGGATGGTATTAGGCAGGTGATGAGCAGTGCCTTGCTTTCTCCGCACATACCCCTTAGAATTAACAGCAAAAAATTCCAACTTCGTCTCATCAGACCAGAGAATCTTATTATACATTGTCTGGGAGGCCCTCGTGTTATTTGGCTAACTCTATGCAGGCTTTCATATCTTGCACTGAGGAGAGGCTTCTGTCGGGCCTCTGTCATAAAGCCCCAAATTGTGGAGGGCTGCAGTGATCGTTGACTTTGTGGAACTTTCTCCCATCTCCCTGCTGCTTCTCTGGAGTGATCTTTGGGTTCTTCTTTACCTCTCTCACCAAGACTGTTCTCCCACGACTGCTCAGTTTGGCTGGACGGCTAGGTCTAGGAAGAGTTCTGGGTCTAGCATGTTGCAGTGCTCAGTGACTGCTGACATTTTAATAAATATCCAATATATATATCCAATATCCGCTTTTATCCAAAGTGACTTACAATTCTAAGTATAGGGACAATTCCCCTGAGACCAGTAGGGTGACGTGCCTTGCCCAAGGACACAACATCACATAGCCACAGCCGGGGTTCAATCTCACAATCTTCCGATCACAACGCCTTAACCCGTTGAGCCATCTGAATCCCTTTTGTAATGCTTTTTGTTGCAAGTCGCTTTCGATAAAAGCGTCTTCAAATGAATCAATGTAATGTAGTTCTTCCATTTATGGATTATGGAGGCCACTGTGCTTGCAGTGTTGCAGAAATTATTTTGTAACCTTGGCCAGATCTGTGCCTTGCCACAATTTTGTCTCTGAGCTCCTTGGGCTGTTCCTTTGACCTCATAATTCTCATTTGCTCTGACATGCACTGTGAGCTATAAGGTCTTATAGAGACAGGTGTGTGCTTTTCCTAATCAAGTCCAATCAGTTTAATTGAACACAGCTGGACTCAAATGAAGGAGTAGAACCATCTCAAGGAGGATAAGAAGAAATGGACAGCGTGTGAGTTAAATATGAGTGTCACAGCAAAGGCTCTGAATACTTATGACCATGTGGTATTTCTGTTTTTCAGTTTTTTTTCTGTCGAGTTGGGGTGCTGAGTGTACATTAATGAGAAATAAAATGAACTTTTTCGATTTTTGCAAATGGCTGCAATGTAAAGGGTCTGAATACTTTTCGTACCCACTGTAAGACAACATTCATGTAAAACCTTCTGCGTGCCTAATACTTCTGCAAAGTACTATATGTTTGCCATGGTCAAAATAGTTTCAATGGGTCATGAACTGCTCCAGACAATGCTCTCTACTTCTCAGGAAGGTTTTTAGAACAAGCAATACTACAGCAGGTGTGAATAAAGTTTCAGTGCTCTGACGCTACAAATACTTTTACCAGGCTCTAACATTCATGTATTTCATCATTCAAGTGTAGTCACTTACATTTCTGTGATGGGTATCAGGCATGAGTATAAGCAGAATGGGTTTATTTGCCATGTACATTTGCACAAACACAGAATTTCGTGTGGCAAGGAGGTGCAAACAATGTAAACTAAGTAATTTGTGAGCACTTAAAACTGCAGTAATAAAAAATATTGTGTGTTCGTGTTGTTAACTTATAACAAGCTGGATTGACAATTTCAATTTTATTGGTTCTAATACTTATGAACGTTCTCCTTCTTTATTGTTTCTTTTCAGATCTGATGAGAAGAGACACAGCAATTGGAAGAATCTGCCAAAGAGGCCATGCAGGACTCTTATAAACTATCTGACCAACTTACAGCACCAACTGAGCACTGGTACAAACTACTTCAGTGATCACCAATTAATTATTGATACTCATCAAAGAATGATTGTAAACTCTCATATTGGAAATTACAATGCATCGGGTACTTTAAATACAATAACACAATGTTAATACAGTAGAGTTTAGCTAAAAGTATAGTATCCAATTGTAGGTACATACTTGAAATCCTGGTAGGCCTGCTATATCAACATTTACATTTATTCATTTGGCAGACGCTTTTATCCAAAGCGACTTACAAAAGAGAGCTTTACAAATGAGCATCAGTTACTGAGCATAACTGCTTGATAGACCCCAACATAGCGGGCATCTAGGTTACAAAACATACATCATGAGAACCAATAAGTGCCGAGGGAGGAACTATAAGAGCATTCAGCTGAACTGTATACAAGTTATTAAGGTGAGCCTCCGCCAGGCAGTAGTCCACCAGTGGTGTAAGTCATAACACAACCATAGGAAGTTTCTGAACTACAGCAACAAGTGATATTTCTGAGTGCTATACTAATTCTAGTGTTTCTAAGTGCCGTAAAATTCTCGGAATAAGTGGGTTTTGAGCCTTTTCTTGAAGGTGAGGAGACAGTCTGTGTTTCTGATGGGGGTGGGGATTTGATTCCACCATTGAGGAGCCAGACAGTGGAAGAGTTTGTGCTGGGCTCTGGCGCTCTTGAGAGGGGGGACCACTAAGTGGTTGTCTGAAGATGACCGTAGGTGGTGTAAGGCAGGAGTACTCACAGCAAGTACAAGGACATTCCCCAATTCTCCATTGCCCAAAGACACAACATCATGTTGGCACAACCGTGTTATGCCATGCAATTGAACCAAATCCAACAAAAATGTGTAACAATGACAAAATTATGTTATTGTGCACAAGGCAAACTTTCTTACCACTCAACTGAATTGGGTTATTTGGCTTTTGCCATATACTTTTTCATGTATTGCCTGTTGAGAATGGAACTTTTCTATTATAATGGAAAGAAAGTAATTACAAGCTGACACATTTGTTTAAGTCACACATTTGTTTGTCATGCATGTTAATGCAAGTACACCCATTCAATTGTATTTATTGAAATGTACTCAAACCTACCTTATACACCCTATTTGTGGTTTCAGTGAGGCATTCAGTGCAGGAAGGTTCTGCAGTGGAAATGACGCCTATCGAGGCAGACTTCAGCTGGCACAAGAAGATGACTGCTTTGGAAATGGAAATCCAGGAAGCTTTCCTGCGCTTCATGGCATCCATCCTTAAAGGCTACCGTTCATACTTAAAACCCATCACACAGGCACCCTCTGAAAAGGCCACTGCGGCAGACTCTCTCTATGATCTACAAGGTAAGGAGACACATGAACTAAAAACATACATTAAGAAAATTGCATGCGCAGGCTCCTAAGACAAGATTGATTTTGAAAGACTTATATGAGTACATCTAGAGCAGGGGTGGGCATCCTGGTCCTCGAGGGCCGCTGTCCTGAAGGCTTTAGATGTTTTCCTGCTCCAGCACACCTGATTCAAATGAATGGTCATTATCAGGCTTCCATAGAGCTCGATGACAACCCGTTCATTAAAATCAGGTGTGCTATACTAGGGAAACATCTAAATCCTTCAGGACTGCGGCCCTCGAGGACCAGGATTGCCCATCCCTGATCTAGAGCAGTGGTTCTTAACCTGGGGTGCGCGCACCCCCTGGGGGGCCGTTGGAGATCGCAGGGGGTGCGCAGAATTTTGTCTGCTGTGAGGTTTTGACGTCACGTTAACAAAATTATATTTCTTAAGTTACATTACAGAATCCTAACAACACATCCAAATGGTGTGCGCAAAATTAAAACATTAAAAAATTCATTGCAAACAAGTTAAGTCTCCATCATGCAATTTCATGAACGTATTTTTCGAGGAAGAGCTAGTTGTAGGCATGCGTGTATGAGCCGTTCACAGTGCAGCCATGGGCGTCGTTAGCCCTGTAGGGCTGAAGCCCCCCTAAAATTTTCTTCAGCCCCCCTAAATTATTATCGGGATTATTATTATCGGGCCGCCGAAGAAATACTATAATTAATAACAATATTTTATTTCGAAAAATTACCGGATGCTCTCGGTTAAATGTCGGTAACTTGAGCGTCAAACATGTAACCCACAAGTTCGAAAAACGAGTAAAAAACTGACGTCTTTGGGAATCGCTGGCTAGCTCACTCGCGCACCCCCCCCCCCCCTGGCTGGTGAGTTGGAGGTTTTACTCTGTAATGATCCCCAACCTGTGGTTCACCCTTCAGGAGAACAAATAGAAAGTCTGCTGCCTTTGTCCTGTCATAAAATGTCTTGCCTGTGGTGTTTTGGTTCTGGTAAGGGTTCGCCTCTGGATTCCTACCCTAGATAAATATTGTTACTCTGTGCTTGGATGTGGCCTCTCCTTAAAAACTCTTTTTACTCTCTTACCAATCCATGTTGCATGTAAATCATGGGATCCAACTCTTCTCTCCAAGCAAACAAAGGCAAATAGATGGCAAGGATAAATAATTATTACATTTAGCAATTTATCTAACACTGTTATCCAAAGCAGGTTTATCCAGAATTATGAATAATTATGAATAGTTTTTGCTAAATTAGGAATAGGACTATCAGCAGATAGCTATAGATGTCTCTCCATATTTCATATGTGTATGCAGGTATGGCAGCCGCACATCTTGCAGCATGTCAGGATCTTTGGTATTCTGTCAGACAATTTTGTTGGTATTGCACCTTGTATAATTATGCGTATACATGAGGGCCAGGGAGACTTGCATCAAATAAATGCTGGAAACGTGCTGTAGCCTTTCAGAGTGTGCACAAATGTACTTAACGTGACGTATATTTTTGACTTTACTATGTTGCTTTGCATAAAAGCATCTGCTATATGAATGAAATACAAAATACAAAAGTACTTCTTAAAATTAGTTGCTAATCTTTTTGTGTCATAGCAATCCAAGTTAATGTATTAGCTGTGGTACAGAAAATAGGCAATAATAATTTATCTGAAATGTATAACCCCTTTCAGGTTTAATGAAATATTGTGTCTGTTGACCCTAGCCTTGACACCTTGATCCTCCTTTTCCTAGGGTTTCTAAAAAGCAGGGACCGTGCCCATCAGAAGTTTTACTCTCAACTGACCAAGACTCAAATTTTTATTCGCTTCATCGAAGAGTGCACCTTTGTCAGTGATAAGGATACTGGCCTGGCCTTCTTTGATGATTGCATTGAAAAGGTAAAAATAGACTGTCAATATAGCTTCCTGTGCAGCCTGGTAACAGTAACAATACAAAACCATATACAGTATATTTTTTTTTTCCTTCTCTAAATTAAATACAATTCATCCAGCTAGTGTTGTTTCCTTTTTTTGTTAAGTAGTTTTGCCAAATCAGTTCACTGTAAAGAGTAGAATTATGGTAGCTGATCACAAATGTAATGTTCTTCTTTATTCAAAGATCACCTTTTGTATGTACTTTAAGTCAGTGTGTCACAGTTTGCCTCTCTAGAATAGGTATGTGTGGATAGCAGTTTTGGGATAAGATTTACAGTCAGGGTTGATGTCAGTTTAAAATATTACTAGCCATTTCCTAGTAAGATCATGCGTTTCTTCAAATTTACACTGTTTCCCTCCTCACAGCTTTTTTCCCCTGACAAAAGTGCTGACAAGGGCACAAAGGTAATCACAGTTCAATTGAAACATTAAGGCACCCTATATTTCACAAGGAGTGTTGTGGTTTAATGCTTTTGAAGAGATGTTGTCATGTAATAATGTTCTTGAAGTAATACATAAAGGAACTTCAACCGTGGTTCCATTTCAGATAGATATGCTTGAATACAATTCTCACTTGATAAATTACAGTATAAGGTCAAATGATATTTCGGTATTAACAAAGTAATTACATTATAATGTTTGTGGTGAAACACACATGATGCCCATCCATTTAAAAAAAAAGAAAAGCAAAGGTCTTCATTTCTCATTTTCACGCTGCTATGTAGTACAACACTGCTTGACAATTTTAATACAATTGTGAAATGCTTCAATTACATTACATTCTGTTGTGTACCCTTATGCATTAATATTTACCACACAGAACATGTCTGCTCTTTCCATAGGTTGAAAGTGAGGCTTCAGAGGAGACTAAGCTGATGGAGCTGGATGAATCACAGAAGAGTGAACACACAGTCTTTGTCACGCCTCCTGAACCCCCTGCTGAAGAGGGACTTAATCCCCCTGCTCGCTTCAGGTGTGCCTCATTGCAGAATTACACATACCTAAACATCATATCGCCCATGTCTATAGGATACACAAAGACTGTGAACACACATTAACTAACTGTCTGTCTCAGTTATACAAGTTTCCCACGCTTGAAATTGGAGCTGTTTCACTGTCCTGGAGAGCTGAGACCACCACAGAGCGGGAAAAGTGCAGATGCATGCCAGTCTAGTAGCCCCGCACTTGTGGCCAAGAGGACCAAGCAGGTACGGACAAACCTTAATTTTGTGGTATATTAAAAATATTATTAACGCAATAGAAAATAAGTTAATGTGCCTTGTTTTTCTATACACGTAGGCAAGCCCTGTTAATATTTTTATGTGGAACACCATTAACAGTTGATTGTCTGGCCTTGTCTTTCCTGGATGTTCTCCCAGAAAGTGCATGTACATTTCTACAGCTTGGTAGAACAAGCTATGTAGGAGCCTTATCAAGTAAACAGCAGGAACAATTTGTCTATGGACAGATGCTCGTGTGGGTAGTCGTCATTAAGGAAATTTGCTATCGTACAGGACAGATTTAATAAGTGGTAAATAGGAATTCCTTTCTCAACCTTCCGATTCTTATTATTGAAATTTAAGCATGCATTCAACTACTTGAATCAGTTTCTCAACATGATTTCAGGGAAATGTGGACTCTAGCCAAATTTGTTGTGGTCAGTATCCCAGTATTTGGGTATTTGGGGTTTGTTGGCCAGGCCTATTTGTATTTGAATTGCAAGACATCCAGCAGCCTCTATCTCCACTCGGTCAGTGGGTTTGAAGTTGTAGAAGAGAGAATGCGATACCCACTCGCCATCTGTTATCACAGTTTTGGCATATTTATATTTACCGATTACTATACAATATGCTTATTAACAAAAAATGCCCATATGGACGACTGGAACTCCAAACTCTGTGGGCGGGGTCTTGGATGTCGTTCATCAAAATAAGTCTTCCCCTCTGACCTCTTCCTAAACCTCAATGACTACAAACTTGCCTGTTACTTGCCACTACATCCTGTCAGCCCTTGTGTCAAATATGCCAAACCTGTCTTCATCCACTTAATTTTCTTTCATTGGCAAATGTTGCCAGCTAGTATTGTAAGTTTTGCGTGTCCAATCCATACAACCTAATTAGCATATCACGTAAATAAACAAATCACAGCAACTTCGACAATTTTGTTAAATTTCTGCCTCAAAACAGGCTACATTATGCATTTTAGATGCACATATTGGCCCATTGCAACTTTGACTGTTTGGGTGAATATATGTGCCTGTGCCAGTTAGTGAGTTACAAAAATATAAGCTGTCCTATTAAATATATGGAATACATCAATTCTTTCTATTTCTTACTCAGGAGCTCAAGCTTGCATACAAGATGGCAAAGAGGTTCTACTCCAACCCTCTACTCTGGGCAAAATGTCTTTTCAGCCACTGCTACAGCCTGTGGTTCACCTGTCTGCCTGCTGGAATGCATCTAGCCACGTCTAAAGAACGTGCCATGCAGCAAGCCTACAGCGTCCTTCTCAAGATGCGGAGCTCTGAGGTGGAAGTACTGGATGAGGTAAAGTTTGTGTGTGTGTGTGTGTTTGTATGCTCTTACTGTATGTGTAACCTTCTATATTTTATTTTTGAACAGTTCCTCCCTGTCCTCACCTATTAGGACAATCACTTTCCTTCCTGGCAAATGAGGGCCAGGAAAAATCACTACATTTGTCAATTCAGTAATACATTTATACACATAATATAATCAATACATTAGATCAGGGGTGCTCACACTTTTTCAGCATGCGATCTACTTTTAAAATGACCAATGGCGCTTTTCCACCGCATGGTATCAGCTCGCCTCGACTCGCATTTTTGGCATTTCCACCGCAGTTCCATGGTACCTGGTACCTGCTAGCGGGTACTTTTTTTAGTACCTTCTCGCTCTAGGTACCAAGCGAGCTTAAGTCGAGCTTAAAGGTGACGTCGGCAGACGGCCGCAATTGATTGGCCAGAAAGTGTGACGAAGTCACGAGAGCGACTTAAAGCAACAGCGCCGCAGCTAATACTTATTACTATCAGATACAGTCCATTACACCAACAGTCTACAAGCTTTTTAAAAGTCAGATAATTTACAAAAGACTAGTTCGTCAACATGGCTAAAATTATAATGTGGGTTCTGTCCACTTGTGGGTTGCGTTGGTGTTATTTACGTCGCGTACAAAAATACGTCACGGCCTACGTCACGCCCCTTTCGCCGACGACCAGGAAGTACTATTTGCGGTACTATTTGCGGTGGAAAACCACCCGTGTTTACTACAAGTCGAGTAGAGTCGAGTCGAGTCGTGCTACATTTGCGGTGGAAAAGCAGCACAAGTCTCAAAGATCTACCCACTACAAAAATGCAAAACATATGTTTAAGTCGGTGTTGTATTTTCCATGAACAGTCCAAAAATGCCACTCCAAATTTCCCTTCTTTGGTATTGCGATGGAAGAGTGGCAGATGAGACAAAAAGTCCACCTTTCATTCCGTATGAAAGTGATTGGTTTTTGTCTTCTTACATGGTCCAGCAACCCCCCTCATTTTTGTTGGTCATAAGTTTTCTTTAAAAAAATGAAAAAAAGGGAGGGCTTAAAATTGGAGATAAGTCACTGACTGGCTTTTTTTTGCTGCACTTAGCACTTATTTTTGTGAGCGGTGACATACAGAGCAGCCAGTCAATGTGATATGTTTGGGCATACAGACACCCTCCCTGAGCACACTGAGGACCACATCAGAAGTGCTCGCTGTGGCCAAACACCAGTATCACACCTGGGATCATAGAAAGTTTCATGCCGATTAAAATAATAAAATTACAACAGCAATTGCCATTAGTTTACTTTTAATATAACTCCTTTGGCCCATTTAAAATGAAAAAGATAAACTCATTGATTGAAGATTGTTCGTGAGATTTGTAGTATGTTATATGAGAGTCCTGCTTTGGCTTAGGTCGGTGAGGTCCAGTTTTGGCCAGTGTTGGGCAGTAACGTCACTACAAGTAGCGGCGTTACTAGTTTAACTACATTTCTCAGTAGCGTGGTGGTAGCGTTGCTGTTTTCTGAATCAAATAGCTTTTCAGTAGCTTAGCTCTTTTATTAACCAAGTAGTGCGGTAGCGTCCACACAAGCTACATTTTTACAAACATCTCTGAAACTCAGCGCAGCGGAGTTTTCTGCTGCGGTCTGAAATAAAAGGAGGAGTCAGTGACGCTACTGCCATACAAGGCCGTGTAGGTGGAGCCGACAGAAGCACTTCCGTATGACTGTAACATCACGGACCAATCCTTGGGCTGGCTACGTCTCTGATGCAGGGGAATACAGACAAGTTAGCTTGCTTGAGTGAGTTACGTTACTTGGTGGAAAGATGGCAGAGGGTGAGGAGGACATTGAGTTAGTTGCACATTGTCTTTAATGGCATAGTTCAAAATAAACATAATAGAGCAGTTTAGAGCAGGTCTTTCTGCTTTTTGTTACTAATGGAGCACGTTTTGTCTTCTGGTTTTGGAGCAGTGAGAGCACAGGTTAATAATTGTTTAATAAAACAATTGAATGTAACATTTTTGCCTGCTTATTTGTCTGATTGACAGTTTTATTGATCACTGAGATAGCTTTGCTTTGGAATGAAGTTATATAAAATAATAAAAAAATAGCTTTGATGTAGTTAAACTACTTTTGCCATGTTGCTGTAGCTTAGCTTGCTACATTTCTCTGGGGGGTAGCTTCGGTGTAGTGAAGCTTAATTTCATGCAGAGTAACTGGTAGCTTAGCTCACTACATTTTCCAAGTAGCTTGCCCAACACTGGTTTTGGCCTGGGCGAGGGTCTTGCTCTGGAAGAAATGAGACATACACACCTTTCAGACATAACATTTTGTTCACATTAAAACATTCACATTTTCCACAATGACGTGTGCTGTAGCTTGTGATACAGTGTCTTTTATTAGCTTTTCAACTACCCATAAATGATCTAGTCATAACAGAATTTAATGATTAATATCCATAAATAAAACATCTTAATAGATGTCACTAGAATATTCACAAATCGGACTTAGATTTTACCATATTTTTCTTGTCTGTCCTTCTCACTTCTCCAATGGTTGTACACTTTGTCAAGGTTGATGGCTCCGTCTACTTCTTGCTTTGACTTTATGCGCATCAGATGGTCAAAATGTGTCACTTCAAGATTATTTCTGGATGCTGTGAAAGCTGTAAAATCTCCTTTAGCTCCTCACATTTAAGTGCTGCAGCCACCATATCTGAGAATGTGCTGATTGTCCCCTGTTTAAGTTTTTGATTCATTATGTACTTGAAGGCAGCATATTGACTGTTAATGGCCTCCATAAACTGTGGGTGGTGGGTTACTTTGCAATGTAGCTAGCAATGACTTGGGTAAAGTTAGAAAGATATTCACAGATTCGGACTTACGGGAGCAATAAGTAGGCTACGCAACGTTGTTCAAACATAAATGATACATCTTTCACATCATAATAGCATATACTACGCGCTACAAAAAAGAAAAACCTGTTTTGTATAAGAATAAGCCGTCCTTCGCGCTCGATGCATACCATTGATCGCCAGCAACCGAAGAGTGCGCAGGGAGCGTCTGCAAAATTCACTTCCAAGAGTGATGTGCAAACAAAAATCAATAACTCCACTGTTATAAAATATGGAGACTCCAAAATTACTCCACACATCAACAGTATCCTCCTGATCATACTACAACAGCTGTTTTGTATAAAATAGGTTTTGCTTAATTTTCATGATTTTATATTGAAAATAATAATCAATAGCTCCACTGTTATGCATTATTATGACTCCAAAATCACTCCACTTGCCAACAGTCTCCTCTGGGTCATACTACAACAGTAGTTTAGTAGAAAACTGTCTTTAGGTAATTTTCATGAATTTCTATTGCAAATATTAATCAATAGATCCACTGTTATGCATTATTATGACTCAAAAGTCACTCCACACATCAACAGTCTCCTTATTGTGTGCGTGCTGCAAGGCGCACACTATGTTATTACTGTTTTGCTTCATTTTTATGGATTTTTTTTAAATTATTAATCAGTCGCTCCACTGTTATGCATTATTATTACCCCAAAACCACTCCACAAGGTGGAGGTGAAGAAAATAGGTTTTGCATAATTTTCATGATTATAATTTTGAAATATGAATCAATAGCTCCACTGTTATGCATTAGTATGACTCAAAAATCACTACACACATCAACAGTCTCCTTATTGTCATACTACAACTGCTTTTTGAAGAAAATAGGTTTTGCTGAATTTTCAGGAATTTTTTAACAAAAGGTTTTGCTTAATTTTCATCAATGTGTTTATAAATATGAATCAATAGCTCCACTGTTATGCAGTATTATCACTCCAAAATCACTCCACACATCAACAGTCTCCTCCTGGTCATACTACAACTGCTGTTTTGGAAAAAATGGGTTGTGCTTAATTTTCAGGAATATTTTAAGCTAAACAGGTTTTGCTTAATTGTGTTTGGAAATCTCAATCAATAGCTCCACTGTTATGCATCATAACCACTCCAAAATCACTCCACACATCAACAGTGTCCCTATTGTCATACTACAACAGCTGTTTTGGAGATAATTGGTTGTGCTTAATTTTCATAAAATCTTCAAGCAAAACAGGTTTTGCTTCATTTTCATGAATGAGTTTTAAAATATTAATCAATAGCTCCACTGTCAGGCATTATTATGGCTTTAAAATAATTCCGCTTGCCAACAGTCTCCTCTGGGTCATACTACAACAGTAGTTTTGTTGAAAACTGTCTTTAGGTAATTTTCATGAATTTCTATTGCAAATATTAATCAATAGCTCCACTGTTATGCATTATTATGACTCAAAAGTTTGCCAAAATCTGAATTGGGCAAGTAATAGCAAGTTTTTATGAAAAAAAAATAAACATGACGGTTAACTCTGTGAACAATAAGTAAAAAACCCTGCATCGACTCGTCATGGGGAAATAACACACATTAACAAAAAGTGTGCAGAAAAATTATTTCAGCACAAGTGATCAAGAATGAGAATAAGAGTGGAAGAAGAGTATAAGCACTGATTCATATACATACCACATATTCCTGGAGAAGGTTAACTGGATCTTCGCCCATGTAGACACAGACTCCTTTAATGATCCACTCTCGTCCAGCATCTACATCATCACACTGAAAGAACATTTTCTAGATTATTTGTCTTAATTCAGCTATGTGCCTTAATTTAACAACATCAAATGGTATAAACTGTCCTTTGTGAGAGTGGAGGTCTAGCTGAGACAGGAACTTGGACTGAAGTGGAACGGTGGTGATTCTTTTGAATTCAGCGTTAATCTGAAAAAGCACAAAGAACATAACATGATGTGCTATTTGGTATATATATAATAGCAAGTTGCCAGTGCAACCCCCCGCCCCCCAAAAACAGCATGAGATCAGCCTTACCTCACTGACTTCAAACAAAGCAGGCCATCTTGCCATGAAATCATCCACCATCGGTGCATCACGCACAACCTCATGTCTTCTAAATGCAAAAGTATTTTCCATCTTGAGCTTCACAGCTTCTCGGTTGTTCCTCTTCTTTACATCCAAAAGTAAAGCTTTCCGCATTGCTTCTAGACTCTCCTCAGTTTCAGCTGATGGGTATGTGGGGCAAAAATTTACTTCTGCTCTCTTTGCCTTTTTGATGCCAAAGGCTGCGCAGCGCTTTCCAACAGGTTTGTTTTTTAAAGAGTTCACTGTCACCTCCGGGCATCCCAGTTTTCTCAGTTGTGTGCGGTAGTTCGATAGTTTATATTTTAAACTGAATTTTAAAATGAAGAATCATTTGTTGAGCAAGGACTTGATGCTAGGAGGCGTAGGACTGTAAAGCTCTCGCATTGTGGGTGTTGACAAATCAATTACTCTCAGAGTCCCTTTGTCCTCCACCTCTGAAATCGAAGTTAGGTTCATAAACTAATTCGAGAGACATAGTCCCTACAGCGTGTCCTAGGTCCAGGAGGCATCCTAAACAGATGCCTGAGCCACCTCAACTGGCTCCTCTCGACGTGGAGGAGTAGCGGTTCTACTCCGAGCTCCTCCCGTGTGACCGAGCTCCTCACCCTATCTCTAAGGGAGCGCCCAGCCACCCTGCGGAGGAAACTCATTTAGACCGCTTGTATCCGCGATCTTGTCCTTTCGGTCATGACCCAAAGCTCATGACCATAGGTGAGAGTAGGAATGTAGATTGACCGGTAAATCGAGAGCTTCGCCTTGCGGCTCAGCTCCTTCTTCACCACGACAGTCCGGTACAGAGACTGCATCACTGCAGACGCTGCACCGATCCGCCTGTCAATCTCACGTTCCGTCCTTCCATCACTCGTGAACAAGACCCAGAGATACTTGAACTCCTCCACTTGAGGCAAAGGCTCCCCACCCACCCAGAGGGGGCAAGCCACCTTTTTCCGGTCGAGTACCATGGCCTCGGATTTGGAGGTGCTGATCCTCATCCCAGCCGCTTTACACTTGGCATCAAACCGCTCCAGAGCATACTGGAGGCCCCGGCTCGAGGAAGCAAATAGGACAACATCATCCGCAAACAGCAGAGATGAGATCCCGTGCTCCCCGAACCGGAAACCCTCCGCCCCCTGGACGCGCCTACAAATTCTGTCCATATAAACAATGAACAGAACCGGTGACAAAGGGCAACCCTGGCGGAGTCCAGCATGCACCCGGAACAGGTCTGACTTATTGCCGGCAATGCGAACACAGCTCCTACTTCGGTTGTACAGGTAACGGACGGCCCCTAAGAAAGGGCCCCGGACTCCCGAAGTACCCCCCACAGGACACCACGAGGGACACAGTCGAATGCCTTCTCCAGATCCACAAAACACATGTAGACTGGTTGGGCAAACTCCCATGAACCCTCGAGCACCCGGTAGAGGGTGTAGAGCTGGTCCAGTGTTCCGCGGCCAGGACGAAAACCACACTGCTCCTCCTGAATCAGAGGTATTTTATTATTATTATTATTTATTTCGAAAATTTTCAAAATCACCATCCGAGCTGATCCAATCTTGTAGTCAGCTAGTGGATAAGTATCAAGGAGTTCACCGGGTGCAACGAGTGTGAATGTTCTTGTGGGTGATGGACTGAGTTCAAAGGCTCTGTAATGCTGTCTATACCAACCACAGAGCTCATTGACAATATAGAAAAAACCCTGTCATGCAAAATGCAGATCTGGTTAATTTCACAAAATTCAGGCAATCCACCTGTTGCTCTGTGGGCCAGTATCATTCCCTTCCTATAGGTTATTCCCTCGGTTGTGACACACTGTGCAAGTTGAACTTCAGATGTGTCTGGATACTTCTGTCCGATGACTTGTGTTATCTCCTCTCTGAGTAAGTCTACTGGTAGAGTGGATACAGCTGAAACCTTTAAGTCTGACTTATTCAGACATGGAGAGCTCAAATGGTAGGCGATCATCATTTGATGCTTTGAGGCTAAGGAAAGAGGTACATTTTTTAAACAGCTTGTATGCCTGATGATTTGCTTAAAAAAGATGTGCTTAGCCTCAAAGCGCATTGTCCACTGTCCGACAACTGGACCAAACAGCTTAATTATTTGGGGGTAGTGCTCCAAATAATGTTCTTTTGGGATGAGCTTGATGTCTGGGAACAGTGTTTGGTACCGCTGCCTGTGCTCCAGGATTTTGCCCTCCAGAAAAGCTAGTGAGTCATCACTATGTACGGTGGCAACAACAAGCTCAGTGATGTCCTTCAGATCCATGAGGATGAGCCATGCGGGCTCGCACGTGATCCCACCAAAAAAGGCAAAAATCTGAGCAAACTCCAATTTTCATGGGTGTTTCCACCCACTGTTTTTCTGCTAGAGAAAATGGTTCATAGAGTTCAGATCAGCTAATGTGAAGTATTTGTTTGAAATGAGCACTGTCAAGCAACGAGCAAGCTCTACTGGGATTATACCCTCAAATACATCATGGGCAAGATCAGGAGGATAACCAAAGATTACATGAAAATGGGACAGATTTTTTGGTTAAGACACATTCCCTTTTCACTCCAAAACAACTTGTCCCTGTATCTGACTTTTCTGACATGGGTCTGATGTAGCTCTTTGTTTCTTAGACTAAAAACACTAGATGCAACCGAATGTAGTTGAATTTCACTGCTTCTTCCTGTGCAAAATCTGCAATAGTATTCCACTGAAAAACTCTGCAAAAATCCTGCAACACTGTGAGCTCCCAGGTTGTCAGCCACTACACTGACTACTGTACCTTGAAGTGACTCACCTAACAGTGGGACATAAACACCAAGCTCCTCAAGAGTTTTTAGATCCTGTAGAAGAGGTTCAAAGATTTTATCATAACCATAGGTGTTCACATCATTGGTTTTGCACAATACTGACAAGTAGATAGATGACAAAGCGGAATGAGACCCCGGGGGCAAGTTAGCCAACACCCAATAAACGGCACAAAGCTTATGCTTCTTTCGTGAGGTGCCAAGTGGATTACACGTATCAACATAAAAATGTAGGATGATCCGTGGCTTTTCTCCAGCAAAGAAACTATTTTCCTGAAATAGTGAGCCATCCCTTGAGGATCTGTACTGATGTGTCACACCTGAATTTGTGCCTTGCTGTCTTTGATGACTCCCAACAACCTTTGTAATGATATCCCCTCTACATAAGAGCTGCTGTAAGGACTTCAATATTGGGACATACTGGAAACTGCGTTTGTTTTTAGCATCAAGAATGTATTCAACTGGCTCTATAACCCCAAAGTTATTCTTGTAATACTGCTTACGCAGATAGGCTGTACTAAGAGAGCCACCTTTTTGTATGGACCTTTGCAATGGATTACCAGAACAAATTGCATTAACAGTTTCTCTAATTACAAGTTCATCAACAGAGAGGTTTCTCTGATTAAAGATATCCCTCACAATGTCACAAGATAATGGCACAAAGTTCCCCAAGAAATTCATCAACAGCTGAAGTGGGCACCTGGACCGAATGTTCTAACTTTAGCAAAGCAGCGGCAAATCTATGCTCAATGAATTTATGCAAGTCTTCTGAATGAGTGTTTGAAGGAATGGCAGTATCTGACTGTTCAACACACTCCTCACTGTTTGCTTCCAATTCATTCACAGATGATATCCTTGTAGTTACAACTACTTATGGTTTAAAATCAACCAATGTGTGATGACGGTGTTTTCGGTTTTTGTGTGATTTAAAAGTACAATAAATATTTGTCTTAAAGTCACATCCTAAAAACATACAAATGACTGTCTCGTTTCGTTTGAGATGCTAAATCAGTACAACTACAAATGTGACAACTGAATATAGCTTCTTTTTTGTAAGGGACACCTGTGGTGTGGATTTTACTTTGGTGGACAATAAGGGCATTCCACGTCTTAAATGTGCATGGACAGTCCTGGTATGTGCATGGATAGCGAGAACTACGTCCAAAATGTGGATGCTTTAACTTATAATGATGTAAAAGCTTGGACCTACTTGACACAGTTTCTGTGCACCCCTTACAGCTCCACATTCCCTGGACCTAATCCTGCAACAGACATCAAGATCATTAGTATCATTATTATCATTAGGATACGCTCAAACCCTCCCCAGGGGGTTAAAAAAGTATCTCAACATGAAGATGCATGAGGCTTAAATAAATGTGAGAGTACTATTTACCTATTACAGAGCCTTTTGAATGTACGATATGCAAAAGTGACAGTGAACCTGTGAAAGAAAATATTTAGCATCGATTAGGTTTCTCAATAAAAACAAAATACACACACACACACACTCCTAAACAAGTCATATCTTTCATATACGTTATTATTTCCCCTCCTCCCCCATCCACCAGTCACAGTCTGGTACAGAGGCGAAGTTTGCATTTTCTCTGAGTTACCTGGCTAGCCGCAGAGATGTGACCTTTAACAATGCATAAACCAATGCAGCTTCTCGATGCCACAAAATCCAAGATTAAAGCGGTGTAATTTTTCAAAAATCACGCATAAAAAGGGGGTTTGTGAGCAAACGGCTAAAGATAACTAAAATCTGACTTCGGATTAGTTTAATTTGTCTTATGTTGCAAAAGAATATAAGAAATGGCTAAACATTTAAGAAATCTTTGGTCTGTCCACCGCAAATAGGCTATAAGTTCACAGAGTTAACAGGCTTGTTATATTACTGTTTGAAACACAGCTCAAGTCGACTGTCGCCCAAATTATTCTCACAGAAACATATATAAATATGAAAAACTAACTTTTTCAGTTAATAGGTTGCGACCTCATGCTGCAAAGCATGGAGACTTTCACACAACCGTTAGCGCATGAATCGTTCGCGGTCTTTCCTTTGGAGAGCTCGTCTTCTTCATAAGCGCCACCTTCTGTTCCGGAGTGATAAATACACGGCGTGGCCACAATCGAACGGCAGAGACTAAACTCGATTACATTGTTTGATTAATTTCAAACAACTTGCAAGAAACTAGTTACTTCAACATTTGTTATAAACAACTCGATTAAACCATGTTCACAAACAGAATACATTTACATTGTGTTGCTCTTACTAACTCCACTTTAGTGAAGCCAAAGACCCAATATTTCATTTTTTCAGTGCAGGGTCAGATTTTTGTGTGACAGCTCGTTCTTTTTCTCCCGGTCGTTCGCACTCTCCCGCAATAATGTACAAATCCCTTTTCCCATTTTGAGTCTTCGTATAATTCCAACAGCATTCAAATGACTTTTCTGCTGAAGGTTTTCGCTTGAGGTAGTCCAGCTTCCATTTGGTCCATTTGGTTTTCCATCGGAAAACTCGCTTACAACTTTAGCTTCGCTGCATGTTTTGCAGTGCAGACGTTTCTCACTCGAAAAAGAAAAGATCTCACCTTGTTTCACCACTTGTTCTTCTATATACACATACTTTGACAGCCATTCCAACTTTTAAAAAAACGCAGTCTTTTTTACTTTGGTTTGGGGAGTCGACGTATCACATTCACTGCCCGCTCGATTTGCCATGATAAGGGGTTAGCATTAGCGTCACTTAACCCCGCCGCACTGTTGTCATTGTTATGGAGCGTGTATGAGCAGAGCACGTGCGCAAGTACTGTCAATGCCGTGATTGGCTATGTAACGTAATTGCATCGTATTGTTTGATTGGCTGGACACCTGTCACTCACTGAATTATGTGCGTTCACTGCGCTGGATAGGTTTTCTTGTGCGCTGAGAGTGTGCGACCAGTGCGCAATTGTGCAGTTGCGCAGCTTAGAGGGAACATTGCAGCCAGTTAAATTTATGTCATGCGATCTACCAGTAGTACCTTTGTGATCGACTGGTAGATCACAATCGACGTATTGAGCACCTCTGCTTTAGATGGATTAAGGTTTTTGATATTTCCAAGTAGTATTATGAAAGCTGACCAGATGAAGCGATGTATGCAGTGTGCACCCTTAGGATTTTTGGTAACCTTTCCTTTTACAGATTCAGATTCAGAATTCTTTATTAATCCCCTAAGGGAAAATCTTTGGCAGGACAGTGCCTACCGAGGCAACACAACAAAGTAAATTTATTGGCGCCAGACCTTCTGAAAATCAGGATAACATGAGGAGAGGAGAAAAAAACAACAGGCCAAGGCCTGCCAAAAGAACACATCAGCAGACAGATAAGAAAACAGTAACGATACAGTATAACAACAACAAGCAGGCGAAGGCATTGGATGGTGTGTGGGGTTATCGGTGTAGATGACGTTTGTGTGTTCAAGTGTAATCTGCGTTTGTCGCCTTAGCACACAGTCCGCGATAGTGTGGCCATGAATCCAGGACATCATGTTCTGGCAAGACATCTTTCACAGAATGGAGGGGGGGTGGTTGGGGTGGGGGAGAGGGTGTGTAGAGATTTCGTGCATCAATCTTCCAAGGTGGAGTAGGGTTGTTCCAACAATGGTACCGGGCGCGGCTGTACTGTAATTTTAGGGCCGAAAGCAGATAGGCAGGTAGATGCTCATAGAATAAAAATCTCACCCTCTAAAAACAAAGTCTCTCTCCAATTGTCTCTCAACAATGTCCCTCATGTCTCTAACTTTTCCATTTTGTTGGTCAATACATTCCACCGTCTCCTGCAGAGCCGCCAGTCTCTCCTCGATGCGCTGTAAAGTCACACTTGGGCTTCCAACAGCCCTGCCCATCACATCAATCATTTGGGCAGCTTAAAGGGGCCTTTGACGGCTGCCACCGTTATAATAATTTGTCGATATCTCAGGGCAACGCATAATCCAATAAGCAGGAACCCGGTAATCATGAATCACAATATGTACACTACCGTTCAAAAGTTTGGGGTCACCCAAACAATTTTGTGTTTTCCATGAAAAGTCACACTTATTCACTACCATATGTTGTGAAATGAATAGAAAATAGAGTCAAGACATTGACAAGGTTAGAAATAATGATTTGTATTTGAAATAAGATTTTTTTTACATCAAACTTTGCTTTCGTCAAAGAATCCTCCATTTGCAGCAATTACAGCATTGCAGACCTTTGGCATTCTAGCTGTTAATTTGTTGAGGTAATCTGGAGAAATTGCACCCCACGCTTCCAGAAGCAGCTCCCACAAGTTGGATTGGTTGGATGGGCACTTCTTGCGTACCATACGGTCAAGCTGCTCCCACAACAGCTCAATGGGGTTCAGATCTGGTGACTGCGCTGGCCACTCCATTACCGATAGAATACCAGCTGCCTGCTTCTGCTCTAAATAGTTCTTGCACAATTTGGAGGTGTGTTTAGGGTCATTGTCCTGTTGTAGGATGAAATTGGCTCTAATCATGCGCTGTCCACTGGGTATGGCATGGCGTTGCAAAATGGAGTGATAGCCTTCCTTATTCAGAATCCCTTTTACCCTGTATAAATCTCCCACCTTACCAGCACCAAAGCAACCCCAGACCATCACATTACCTCCGCAATGCTTAACAGATGGCGTCAGGCATTCTTCCAGCATCTTTTAATTTGTTCTGCCTCTCACAAACGTTCTTCTTTGTGATCCAAACACCTCAAACTTGGATTCATCCATCCACAACACTTTTTTCCAGTCTTCCTCTGTCCAATGTCTGTGTTCTTTTGCCCATCTTAATCTTTTTCTTTTATTGGCCAGTCTCAGATATGGCTTTTTCTTTGCCACTCTGCCCTGAAGCCCAGAATCCCGCAGCCGCCTCTTCACTGTAGATGTTGACACTGGTGTTTTGCGGGTACTATTTAATGAAGATGCCAGTTGGGGACCTGTGAGGCGTCTGTTTCTCAAACTAGAGACTCTAATGTACTTATCTTCTTGTTTAGTTGTGCAACGCGGCCTCCCACTTCTTTTTCTACTCTGGTTAGAGCCTGTTTGTGCTGTCCTCTGAAGGGAGTAGTACACACCGTTGTAGGAAATCTTCAATTTCTTAGCAATTTCTCGCATGGAATAGCCTTCATTTC
Source organism: Protosalanx chinensis (assembly GCA_030340685.1). Lineage (NCBI taxonomy): Eukaryota > Metazoa > Chordata > Actinopteri > Osmeriformes > Salangidae > Protosalanx > Protosalanx chinensis. Next base: position 645,920 of record CM059341.1, read on the forward strand.
TAAGAACAAGAATAGACTGTCGAGTTTCAGATGAAAGTTCTCTTTTTCTGGCCATTTTGAGCGTTTAATTGACCCCACAAATGTGATGCTCCAGAAACTCAATCTGCTCAAAGGAAGGTCAGTTTTGTAGCTTCTGTAAGGAGCTAAACTGTTTTCAGATGTGTGAACATGATTGCACAAGGGTTTTCTAATCATCAATTAGCCTTCTGAGCCAATGAGCAAACACATTTTACCATTAGAACACTGGAGTGATAGTTGCAGGAAATGGGCCTCTATACACCTATGTAGATATTGCACCAAAAACCAGACATTTGCAGCTAGAATAGTCATTTACCACATTAGCAATGTATAGAGTGTATTTCTTTAAAGTTAAGACTAGTTTAAAGTTATCTTCATTGAAAAGTACAGTGCTTTTCCTTAAAAAATAAGGACATTTCAATGTGACCCTAAACTTTTGAACGGTAGTGTAGATGTCCTCCACGTCCTCAACGGAGAGCTCAGACAAACACACTACACGCCACTTATCCCACGCGTCCATTGTATATCCAGTTGGGGAAGACCCGTCAGGACAGTTGGGTTCCTCCAAACCACGAGGTTGGCTTCAAATTTTTTTGGGTCAAATGCACTGTGCAAGTGACCAGCTAATCAAATCCACAGGCACAACAATAGAGCAAACAGGGATGGAGGGAGCAGGCAGAAATGCGACCGCCTTCGTCGGAGGATAGAAGAGTCCCGTACAGTCCCTTAATCACTAAGTAGATCACTTAGATCACTTGGTAAATAAAGGGTACATTTTGTGTATTAATAGGTAATTACTTTTTGGTACCAAGGTGGTAAATACAGAGATCAATCAAAGTAATTATCCATTAAGTACATGCTAACATGTTTGTTATTACTGGGTTAATTTTACTGTTAATAATTGGGTAAGATAAAAAAGGTAATTACCTGGAAATGTACAAAAATAACAAATTTAATACCACTGCTTGTAAGTTGGTAACTACAGGAGATATATCAAGGTTAAAAAGTATTGAAAGTTGATAAATAAAAGGTTAAAAGGTATTAAAAACAGTCAACAGTCAAAACATATTTGCGTATCCTCAATGGGCATCAACGCGGTTAAGTCACATATACACGGTGCTAGCCACAAGGCCGCCGTTGGATGCAGAGCGCAGCTGCAGCTGTACATGGCCAGTTTCTGTACGACACCAGCGACACCACTACCGAAGACGACAGGTGAACTTGTGAAAACAGCTACAATAGTGGTCTCCGCCCCAACGTCTGCCGACATCAGGGTGGCTATGGACAGCACTGGTTGTTATAGTATTCACCAAGTTGGTGAATGAGTGTTGCTCTTTGTTAGTTAACGTTGGGAAGTTTTCCTCAAGGCCTTCTGTCAGGGTAGCTCTTCTTGCATACTGGGTAAGTTCTTGCACGTTTGGACAATTTAAACTGTAGGTGAGCTGACACTGTACAGCAGGGGTGATCAATACGTCGATCGAAGGTACTACTGGTAGATCGCATGGCATTAAAACGTAAACGCCCCTTTTTTTAAATACAGATTTATTGAAATATATATAAAATCAAGTTTAACAAGACTTACAAACAGCAAGATCAAATCTTATATGGATAGACAAAATGCAAACGTAGACGTTAGCCAATTATCCTCACTATGACATTTGTCACTTGACTGACAGTCGGTTTGACCAATCTGACCTCTGACCCAATGTGCTCATATTGGCGAGTTATCTTCCAATTTACGACTTTTAAACTTAAGAGTATACAAATTTGTGGGGAAGCTGTACCAAATAAATAGACTAAAACTTAGAGTTTGATTTTTTTTTTTTCTTCACTATGTCATTTTCAAAGTGCGTTTGCCTCATCTGCCAGACTGCAGTCGCTATACCGAAAAAGGAAAATGTGGAGCGGCATTTTCAGACTGTACATAAAAACGACAATAACTTCCATCCGAAAAGTGAGTTGAGAAGGAGAAAGGTTAAGTAACTAAAATCCCAGTTGTCAGGACAGCAGTCAAGACTTTATTCGAGCCCATCGCTACATTCACGTGCAACCCTTTTCGAGAAGATGCTGACGTTGTTTCACTCGCATCCAAAATTGCAACACTGTTTCACCTGAACTCTTCTGGAGTGGAGGATGAGATTTTGACACTACAAGCCGACATTGAGCTGAAGGCCAGAGCTCATGAACAATTCTGGAGCTTACTCACAGAGGAAAAGTACTCCAGCATAAGGAAATGTGCAACATCCTTGACTGCATTATTTGGCTCCACTTATTTATGCGAGTCAGCCTTGAGTGAGGCTTGGCATCTAACGTCTTGTAGGTTTACCTGTTGTTACAACCCTAGGTTAGAGTGAGCACCACCCACTGTATTTATGGTGTATTACCCTTATGAATTAGGAATATCCGTTCCACAATAATTTCAGGTAAAATATGGCTTTTTACTCAGTAAGTAAGATGAAACAGGACTGTAAAAGGAAGCTGTGTTTATGTCCATATTTTCTGGACTATAAATGCATAATGAGGAATAAATAAAGCTAAATAAAGCTAACGAAGCCCCTGCCCTGAGGCAATTAGGGTGAAGTGCCTTGTCCATTAAGAATCAAAATCTGTTTTAATCGCTGTGCAAGATACACAAACACGGAATTTACTCTGGCAAGAAAGAGCAAACAGAACATATATTAGAGTATAATGTAGATCAAATACAATAAAAAGAGGGCACTAGCTGTACAGATGGAGGGGGCATATAACTATAGCAAGTACGAGTATGGGGGAGAATGGATATATATATACTGTATATATATATAGTACGGGGGTATATACACAGTAGTGCAAAATCACAGTGATAAGATTATGTTTAAAGGTGTCAAGGACAGAACTTAATGTTGATGGGTTCTAACCAGGGACCACATATTTATTGTGGGCTACTTAAATTATTCTCAAGGTGTGATATTGCAAGCGTAACATGGTGTCCTCACTGGAATGCGACGCAAGCAACAGGACGCGACTAAAAGCAGTTTGATTGCCTTGTTTTCTGTTGGAATGTCATAACTGGATGTGAGCAGCACGACGCAGCACAACGTTTTGGCTGACCTTTTGTAGGACGCCCTGTTCCTATGTATTTCGCTCGCGTTGAAAGCTCTGTAGCACACTGTACGCTAAGTCAAGAAAGCAGGATCCTGGACTGAAGACTATTTTTCACCTGCGGTGGAATTAACAACATGGTTAAAAATGATGGTTAAAAAAACAACCGCACCCTGTCTGAAAGTGTGAAAAGATCTAGAATCTTGAAAAGGCTAGTCTTTAGATGCCCGTATCTTCAAAAAATTTCAGATTTTGATGGATGACATGTCATTTTAAACAAGACACTCTGCACTTTCACAATCACAATCAAAACAACTGACAAATTACCTATCCTGCCCATTTTCACCCAATGTTGTCCAAAACAAATGCTAACAAGAAAGTGCATTTCCTGCAGAAAATGCGTTGGAATGCTGAAAGCTGATAGCTGAAATAAATGTTATTTTAAATCTTAAAATACATAGTATTGCCACAGTGATAGTGAGGGACACCCGAGGGCGAGAGAATAACATGTTTACCCAGGGCCGGCTCTACCTAATTTAGTGCACTAGGCGAAATTGCTGCGCTGCCTATGCCAAGAGCCGGCCCTGCGTTTACCTAGCATCCACATTTCAAACAAGTTAACCTAGACACAAAACTATATGTCCAATCCCAAAAACTCAAGACTACAACTCTATTGGCAGTTTCAAGTCGTGTTCTTTTTGCTTTCTCTGACGAATTTGTTACCAGATTTGCATTGATCAAATGGGGCAGAGTTGGACTTTGTCTTGCTTTCTTGGGGCTCTGAACAAATCTGTACGTCTGTTGGATTCCACAGACAACTGTCGACTAACACAAAATGTGCTATCTATTGATCAAAAAATTAAGCATGAAGAGTGAAAGTTGTGGCAATGATGGCAAAATAGAGATACCTTTTGAAACAGATTTCAAAGCATTTCAGTCAGCACAAAGAAATGGTTTGAAAAACTGATGAAACATAATCAGTTTAGGGGTTTGGTCAACATCTTAAAGTTTAAATGGTGACTGTAGCTGAAAGGTTGAGGAAGAAGAAGGATTTGAAAGTTGAAGAAGTTTAAGAGGATTTCAATGTATCTAGTGTAGGCTACTCATAAACAGGCATTCAAGTGTAAATTACAAGGGCAATCCTTCCAAAGCCATGGTAGGGGAAACACTGTGTATGGTACCATTATATGTCATTGTAAGAATTTAATTATTTTGTCTGTGTTATGCAAAACCACACTTAATGCACATAAATGCATTTTTTTTTCTTCTCAACATTATAGGTGTGTTATCGTGTAGTAATGCAGCTGTGTGGTGTTTGGGGACTTCCTGTCATGGCAGTGCGTGTGCTAGTGGAGATGAAGAGGGCTGGTGTACAGCCTAACGCTATCACCTATGGATACTACAACAAGGTAACAAAGCCTGCACATGTAGTGTGTGTATGATTATATTTCATGATAATGAAACTGGTGTATGCACATGGTGTGTATTTGAATAAACTTTACCGAACTGAATAAAGTTAAACAGAGAACTAATAACAACTACCAAACTTATCATGGATGCACTATTTTGCTACATAGGAGACTACTTACATTTATATTAGATGTATTCATTTAGCAGACACTTTTATCCAAAGCGACTTCCAAGAGAGAGCTTTACAATAGTGCATCGGTCACTGATCACAACAACGCAATAATCCCCAAATATTGCAAATTGTCGTATTATAAAAAAGTACATTGTGTGAAACGAAGTGTTTATGGGAAGAGCCACAAGAGCATTCAGTTAAACAAGTTACAAATACATGGCATGCATCTCAAACGGGCAATAGTGTACCTGTCGAGAAGCAAGTAATAATAATATACCTCACAGCAAGTTTAAAAAAAAATCTGTCGGGTTAAAACTGGGCAAAAGAGGAACAAGTCTCTCAATAAAAGTCATTTTGTTCTTGGGGGAACATCATTATATCATTATAATGATCTGTTCCACACACTTGGAAGCCATTAGAAAATATTATCGTGTACAAAGACAATTTGTGTTAATGTCTAAGGAGTTGTATGTGGCATTGAATTGAATGAGTTTTTTTAGAGTTCTTTTTTAGAGTTCTTTTTTAGAGTTCTTTTTTAGAGTTCTTTTTTAGAGTTCTTTTTTTAGAGCTCTTTTTCGAAGCAAGGCATAAAAACAGTTGCCTTGTGTCTGCTGATGATTGGAAAGCATAAGGAATAATCCATCCATCCATCCATTTTCCTCCGCTTATCCGGGGCCGAGTCGCGGGGGCAGCAGTCTGAGCAGGGAGGCCCAGACTTCCCTCACCGCACACACCTCCTCCAGCTCCTCCGGGGAGATCCCGAGGCGTTCCCATGCTAGCCGAGAGACATAGTCCCTCCAGCGTGTCCTAGGTCTTCCCCGGGGACGCCTCCCGGTGGGACATGCCTGGAACACCTCCCGAGGGAGGCACCGGTAAATCGAGAGCTTTGCCTTGCGGCTCAGCTCCTTCTTCACCACTACGGTCCGGTACAGAGACTGCATCACTGCAGACGCTGCACCGATCTGCCTGTCAATCTCTAACTGTTTCGGGAGTCCCACAAGCCAAAACGGCTCGATAGGACTCCTTCTTCAGTTTGACAGCATCCCTTACTTCCGGTGTCCACCACCGGGTTCTGGGATTGCCACCGCGACCAGCACCAGAGACCTTGCGACCACAACTCCGGACTGCCGCATTGACAATGGAGGTCGAGAACATGGTCCATTCAGACTCAATGTCCCCAGTCTCCCCCGGGATCTGTGAGAAGCTCTCCCGGAGGTGTGAGTTGAAGATCCCTCTGACAGAGGGGTCCGCCAGACGTTCCCAGCAGACCCTCACGATACGCTTGGGCCTGCCAAGTCTGTCCAACTTCCTCCCCCGCCAGCGGATCTGACTCACAACCAGGTGGTGATCGGTTGACAGCTCCGCCCCTCTCTTCACCCGAGTGTTCAAGACACGCGGCCGCAGGTCAGAAGACACGACAACAAAGTCGATCATCGACCTCCGGTCTAGAGTGTCCTGGTGCCACGTGCACTGATGGACACTATTGTGCTTGAACATGGTGTTTGTTATGGACAAACCGTGGCTAGCACAGAGGTCCAATAACAAAACACCACTCGGGTTCCGATTGGGGGGGCGTTCTTCCCAATCACCCTTCTCCAGGTATCACTGTCATTTCCCACGTGGACGTTGAAGTCCCCCAGTAGAACGACAGAGTCCCCACTGTGCACTGTTAAGTACGCCTCCCAGAGACTCCAAGAAGGCCGGGTACTGTGCACTGCTGTTTGGCCCATAGCAACAATAGTGAGAGACCTGTCCCCGGCTTTTAGGCGCAGGGATGCGACCCTCTCGTTCACCGGTGTAAACTCCAACACGTGGCGACTGAGCTGTGGGGCTATAAGCAAACCCACGCCAGCCCACCGCCTCTCCCCGCGGGGAACGCCAGAGAAATTAAGAGTCCGGCCTCTCTCAAGGATAATGGTTCCAGAGCCCAAACTGTACGTGGGCCGCACTATATCTAGCCGGTAACGCTCGACCTCCTGCACAAGCTCGGGCTCCTTCCCCGCCAGCGTGGTGACATTCCATGTCCCCAGCGCTAGAGACTGTGTGCGCGGCCCTGGCCGTCCGGGCGCCTGCCCCTGACCACCGCCCAAATCACACAGCACCAGCGCCTTACGGTCCTTCCTGCGGGTGGTGGGCCTGCGGGAAGGTGGTCCCACGTCGCCTTTTCGGGCTGGGCCCGGCCAGGTCCAATGGGAAAAGACCCGGCCACCATGCGCTCGCCTGCGACGACGACGCAACTGACATCCTTGGCATTGTCATCATAAGGGTTTTTTGAACCGCTCTTAGTCTGGCTAGTCACCTAGGACCTGTTTACCTTGGGAGACCCTACCATGGGCATAATGCCCCCGACAACATAGCTCCTAGGATCATCCCAGCACTCAAAATCCTCCACCACGTTAAGGTGGCGATTCACGGAGGAGAAGAAATAATCTTCCTGCGCTAACTGTATTTCGTTACCCTCACTTGTACCTGTGTAATGACATTAAAGTTGAATCTAATCTAAAAGCCACTATCCATTGCTAATTTGCATGTGATAGACTTCTTTGTCATTGGCTTCTTTGTACTCATCGGCTATTCTGTAATCTAATTAATCCAAATTACTCATCAAGTTCTGATATAGTAAACCAATATCAAATCATTGCACTATTGCCTAACTACTAACAATGTATCTGACTAATAGGCCCCAGTTGACAACACTGCACCAGGCATTAAACTACTGCTTATATTATCTTTAATAAACCATTTGGAATGTGATTTAACAATAATTTAATCCAGTTTTATGATCTCTCCATCAGGCTGCACTTGAAAGCCCCTGGCCTTGCCGTAACCGTAGTGGCATCTTCATGTGGACCAAAATGCGTAATGTGGTGCGTGGTGTGGCCCAGTTTAAACAGGCCATTCGCAAGACATCTCAAAGAGAACCTGCAATTGGTACAAGAGGTATGAACATGAGCCCATGTGGAGGATTTCCATATAATATGAATTTTGGTCAAATAGAAAGAAATATTGACTGACTTGAAATGTAAGACAGGTCAGGAAGACTTTTAAAATTGTTTACTGCGCTTCCATACAATTTTGATAATAGAAAATGGATGTGAGATTAATTGTGACTCCAATTTACAATTTTCTCTCTGCTTCTATGTGCATGCATCTGCTTGTGCATTTTATAATGTGCTTTGAATCTATGTGTATTTACGTCCCATAGCAGGGCAATCTGACCAAGGTTATGGCTCTAAAGACAAGATACATCAGGACTTTAACACAGGTCACATCAGCAAAGCACAGAATAATGGCATTGAAGGTATTTTAAGACATTGATAGCATTTACCACACATGTCTGCATGTGAGTTAAGACATGTACATGTGTGTCTCTACAGGGGGGATGACTAGTTTAGTGGAACAAGCTGAGCCCCCTCACCCCTTTGATGTGCCTCTGCCAGCCCCCAGCATAGTGAAATTGTCTACTGGGAGCTTTGACAATACCAAAACAAGAGATGACACTGGTGAGTAATTTACAAGAGGATGGTTTCATTTAATTGGTTCCAGAATCATTGGAGATGGGAGTCTGATGTCAGTCCTGACTTGAGTACTTCAGCAAATACATATGATGATGTTGTCTGTTGCACAGTGGGTATTCTGGATCTGAAAGGTAAGACAGTGTTGCATATTTCAGACCGGTAGATGTGGAAGCAATAAATATATGTTGAGAGCTGTCTTCCCCATATGGGTATACGCATCCTCCTCAGATATTTTCTATTAAATCTAGAATGAAACTGGTGCCAGCTTGGATTGTAGAGGTAGATCCCTCAAAAAAAATGTAAAGCCACACCTGGTTGTTTTCTTTGTAAGACGCATTTAAAGAAAGGACATTCTAACGACCACCACAATCAAACAAAATGTTGAACAGCAGGGGCGTCGTTAGCCTTGTTTTAGGGGGGCTGAATGTTCTTCAGCCCCCCTAAATAATTATCGGGATTTTTATCGGGCAGAAGAAAGAAATACAGGAAGAAAAACGATAATTAATAACAATATTTTATTGTACAAAATTACCGGATGCTTTCGGTTAAATGTCGGTCACTTGAGCATCAAAAATGTAACCCGAAAAAAACGAAAACGAGAAAAACGAGTAAAAAACGGACGTCTGTGGGAATCGCTGGCTAGCTCGCATCGGACTACAGTGGACTCAAGCCCCCCATCGACTGAAAATACCAGGGGCTAAGCCCCCCTTTCTTTCAATCCTAGCAACATCCCTGTTCAACAGCAAAGTATTTTTGGCACTTGATTGACCTTGTTTTGTGAAATAGTGAAAAACACACCAGTAGGGTATTCCAGAAAGCAGGTTCAACAAACTAAACCAAACCCTAACCTCTGATGTTTTTATCTTAAAATGGGAAATGGGGAAGCTGATTTGAATTTTTTTAAAGCACAGGCATAAGAAATATGAAACACCAACATCAATGGAATTCCTGGAAATGGAAACTTGTAGTAGCAGTAACCTCCAACAGAATGCTTTTCATCACAGGACGATAAAGAGACGTTGACTATTGCCCACAGAAATGGATGCAGACAAGCCCGTCTACTTTTACATTTAGTAATTTAGCAGACGCTCTTGTCCAGAGCGACTTACAGTAAGTACAGGGACATTCCCCTGAGTCAAGTCAAGTACACTATGTAATTTGGCACGGCTAGGAATCGAATCAGCAACCTTCTGACTACTAGCTCAATTCCCTAACCTTAAAATTAAAATACATTAAAAACTGATTTACACATTCTGATCCTGTTGAACAGTCATTTGGGACTTTTTAGACTGTTGGGAGTCAGGTGGCTGAGGGTACTAGTATTAACACTATATACAATCTAACTACACAATGTTAGTAACGAACAGCTGTTTCATTTGGTTAGAAAGAGACGAGTTGTCACATTCAGTTGGCACACCGCCAAGTCAATTTTGAAAATCACTGGAGAAATTCAAGGTGGTGGGCATTTCGGAAAGTTGAAAAGCACCGGTATGACCCCCATTATAAATTTTACAAGGACAACGTAAAGAAGGATCAATGGTGGGATGCTGTTGTGGGGTTTACTTTGTTATAACACATTCACTAAATATACCCTATGCCATTTTTTTATAATCATATTTATGTACAGTGGGGCAAAAAAATATTTAGTCAGCCACCAATCGTGCCAGTTCATTTAGCTGACGCTTTTATCCAAAGCAACTTCCAAGAGAGAGCTTTACAAAAGCGCATCGGTCACTGATCATAGCAATGTGATAGTCCCCAAACATAGCAGGTTTATAGATTATGAAACATACATTGTGAGAAACCAACAATCAGCCAAACAAGTTACAATTATATCCAAGGCAGATGTAAAGTTAGGCCAATAAATATTTGGACAGTGTCACAATCTTCATGATTTGGGCTCTGCATGCCACCACATTGGATTTGGAATGAAACAACAACATTGGATTTGAAGTGCATACTTTAAGGTTTAATTTAAGGGGTTCAACCAAAATACAGTGGGGCAAAAATGTTTTTGTGCAAGTTCTCCCACTTAGAAGCCTGTATTTCCATCATAGTTACACTTCAACTATGAGAGACAGAATGAGAAAGAAAAGAAATCCAGAAAATCGCATTGTCAGATTTATTTATGAATTAATTTGCAAATGATGGTGGAAAATAAGTATTTGGCCAATAACAAAAGTTAATCTCAGTACTTTGTTATATACCATTTGTTGGCAATGACAGAGGTCAGACATTTTCTCTAAGTCGCCACAAGGTTTTTGCACATTGTTGCTGATAGTTTGGCCCATTACTCCATGCAGATCTCCTCTAGAGCAGGGCAACACAGATTTTCAACTCCCTCCAAAGATTTTCTATAGGGTTGAGATCTGGAGACTGGCTAGGCCACTCCAGGACCTTGAAATGCTTCTTACGAAGCCCCTCATTCGTTGCCAGTGCAGTGCGTTTGGGATAATTGTCATGCTGAAAGACCCAGACAAATTTTCATCTTCATCTTCTTGCTACATTTTCAATGCCCTTGTTTTTACTCAAAATCTCACAATACCTGGCCCCATTCATTCTTTCCTTTTAACGGATCAGTTGTCCTGGTCCCTTCGCAGAAAAACAGCCCCAAAGCATGATGTTTCCACCGTCATGCTTCACAGTAGGTATGGTGTTCTTTGGAAGCAACTGAGCATTCTTTCTCCTCCAAACACGACAAGTTGAGTTTTTACCAAAAAGTTATATTTCGGTTTCATCTGACCTTATGACAGAAAACTTCAGACGGGCCCGGACATGTACTGGCTTAAGCAGGGGGATACGTCTGGCATTGCAGGATTTTGAGTCCCTGGCGGCGTAGCTTTTGTTACTTTGGTGTGGTTCTGGGATTTCACCGATCTTGTGATCCTTTTGACCCCACAGGGTGAAATCTTGCATTGGTCTTGGCCATAGTGGAGTTTAGAGTGTGAGTGTTTGAGGTTGTGGACAGGTTTCTTTTATACTGATAACAAGTTCAAACAGGTCCCATTAATACAGGTAACGAGGGATGGACAGAGGAGCCTCTTAAAGAAGAAGTTACAGGTCTGTGAGAGCGAGAAATCGTTCTTTTTTGTAGGTGACCAAATAATTGTTTTCCATCTGACATGCTGAGTCAGATGGCTCAGCGGGTTAAGGTGTTGACCTCATGATTGGAAGGTTGTGAGTTTGAACCCCAGCTGTGGCTGTGATGTTGTGTCTTTGGGCACTTCAGCCTACTTGCCTCGTGGAGAATGTCCCTGTACTTAATATAAGTCGCTTTGGATAAAAGCGTCTGCTAAATTAGGTATTATAATTTGCAAATACATTTTTTTTTATCAGACAACATGAAATCTGGATTATTTTTTTCTCATTCTGTCTCTCATAGTTGAAGTGTACCTATGATGAAAATTACAGGCCTCTCATATTTTTAAGTGGGAGAACTTGCACAATTGGTGGCTGACTAAATACTTTTTTGCCCCACTGTATATGATTAAACAAAAGATAAAATATGAAATTCCTTTATTAGTCCCCAGGAATTGCAGTCCACAACAGCAGCAGGGTACAGTAACAGCACACTGGGGGTGAAATCTGTAAAAAAAGACTATAAGAGATACTAAAGAATACACTATAAAAAAATGTAATAGAAGTCAAGTACGATGTTAAGTGAGATGATTTCTGTCTCGAATGAGAAGTGAGAGTCATATAGACAAGTTATTGCACGTAACAAATATTAGAGAATATTGCACATTTTAGGTAAGAACCAAAAGACCACCAGGGCGGAATATTGCACATTGACCGTAAGAACAACAAGAACACCATGAGGAATATTGCATGTAAAGTAACATTGCATAATATTAATTGCATGTAGAAGTGGCTATTGACAGCTGAGTACTACCTACTCCACAGAAAACAAAAATGTAGACTTTTCTGCAGTTTCACTTTTTGAATGGAATTATGTCAACTTTTTCATGATATTCTTTTTTTGACAATTCTTTTGACCATTATATGACCAGAAACTACATATATCCAGGCTTTGCAGGATAAACACAGGAGCAGAAAAATGCAGCTGAAACAATGGAGCACACTGCTCAGATGGTGAAGAAAACATACAGCAAGCAAGAAAACATCAGCGATGATGTGAAACAATTTTATTTATAGTCACGGCGGAGAGTGAGGGGCTGCAAAATATTTTATTCTTACTGGGGAGGCATAACGGAAAATAACTGATATACAGTAGTTCAAGATGTTGTGCATCCCTGGTAAGCATCACATTTGATCTAAAATCCTTAGTTTAGAAAATATGACTCTTTCCCCAAAAGTTGTCCTTTGGCTCAATTTACAGCCGATGAGGGGTAAATGGTCTGCAAACGAGTAAAAAACTGTCGCCTTTGTCGAAAAAAACTGCGCATCCGCGTGGCAGTTAAATAAGAAAGAGTAAATTAGCGCAGCTCACTGCTTCACTTTGTCAACAGCAAAATCTTATCCACATGACAACCTCCACTCTTTTGAGATGGCTTGGATTTTGGCGCGGGCCAAAACACTGTTCTCAGACTCAGAAATAGTAATAGTTAATAGAGGGGGTGCGAGCCAGCCAGCGATTCCCAAAGACGTCAGTTTTTTAACTAGTTTTTCGACCTTAATTGTGGGTTACATTTTTTACGCTCAAGTGACCGACATTTAACCGAGAGCATCCGGTAATTTTTCGAAATAAAATATTGTTATTAATTAGCGTATTTCTTCGCCGGCCCGATAATAATCCCGATAATTATTTAGGGGGGGCTGAAGAACATTTTAGGGGGGCCCCCCTAAAACAGGGCTAACGACGCCCCTGGAGCAGGTGTTGGCCACTTCTGGAGTTTGGTCTTTGAAGCAGACTTTCCCAGTTTGAAACCACTTGCACAGAAAGTGATGTCTTTCTTCATGAGCACATACACCTGTGAGTCAACATTTTCAACCGTGAACACTATCAAGGGGAAACACAGAAACCAACTGACCCATGCTCATCTTGAATGCCTCACTGTGATTGCAACATCAAACTACAAATACATGAAGAAAGTCAAGGACATGCATGCTAGTTTCCGCTCATCCCAGTATTAAGATAAATATGGTCTTAATTGAAAATGTATTGGCTGTGTTGTTTCTTTTTTTGTGGGATATGGAATTTATATGTAGAAATTAACATTAGCAAAAGGGGGTGTGTCTTTTGCAAAAGGGGGTGTGTCTTAAAGGTGGCTCTTCCCTTGATTTTGCTCGGCCAATGTGGCTCTTGTGAAAAGAATAGTGAGTATCACTGGTCTAATGCTTTAATGCAAGACACAGTCAATACTAGATCATTCTTAAAGGTTTAATATGAACAAAGTTTACAACTTTGAAAAGAACAATTTGTCACAAGGCCTGTTTGAAATAAACTGGGCATGATTTTGACCCTCTCCTTCTGTACCTCCTCACTCCCCTTATCCCTCCCTCTCATTCTCCTTCCACACCTCCTCCCTCCCTCCCCTTCTCCTTCTATACCTACTCCACCTCCCCCACCCCCCATTCCTCTATTTATTTATCTTCCCCTCTCTATTAGGCCCGCTCGACACCCCACTTCTCTATGTTACAAGGGAATATAAACTTTATGTGAACACGGCATGATGGTTTTTGGTAAAAAATTCACATCATTTTAGTCATTAAATGTAAGAATGCTTTGTAGAATTACATAATATAATAAGAAGAAGAAATGGGCCACTGGCTCATACCCCTACCTTAGAGATCAGGGCCGGCTCTACGCAGGGGCAAGAGGGGGCAGCGCCCCCTCAAATAAATGTCTTGCCCCCTCAAATAAAAAAATGTGAAGTTGAGAAATCACATTTTAATACGCTCACAAAATTAACATATTACAAGTTGAGAAAACGATCTGCAGTCGCAGAAAAAGTAAGCCGAAAAAGGGACACACAGCTTCCCTCTCATATCGCTGTTTCAGTATGCAAATGAGCCCAGACGTAGCCTGACAGTGTGGTGTCAGGTTTCACCACGGAGCGGTAAAACTTTGAACAAGCAGCAGCGTTACAAGCACAGAGATGAACATAGACATTAAGAAATTCATCAGAAATATCTCTACCTTATTTAGAACCCTAGGCGAGATTACTACCACCCCCCCCCCCCCCCCCCCCAAGTGACTTAAATCATTACAATATGAGGCTATATTGTTTGCATTACTGTATCTCTAACAGGGCCGGTTCTAGACAGGCATATATGAGGGGGCAGTCAGAAATGTGAAGGGGGCAGTCAGAAATGTCAAGGGGGCAAATCCCCCCCCCCCCCCCCCCCCCCCCCCGGGACCAAAATTCTGCCCTGGCATTTTCTGTTGCGCGGGGGGGGGGGGGGGGGGGGGAATTTGCCCCCTTCACATTTCTGACTGCTCCCTTCACATTTCTGACTGCCCCCTCATATATGCCTGTCTAGAACCGGCCCTGTTAGAGATACAGTAATGCAAACAATATAGCCTCATATTGTAATGATTTAAGTCACTAACACTTGGGTGAATTTATTTCTCTAATTAATCAGGCATAAAAAATCATGACTGTGATTGTGCAAAAAATACTTGGAACTGGGATTCTCTGTTTTGAACTTAAATGTGCTTACCACTTCACACGTGAGCTTATCCTCTTCACAGTGTGGGTAAAAATGAATAGTCTTCATGTATGGTCTTAATTTTTTTTCTTTATAATTTAAGTATCATTGTCTAGAAACCAAGGGTAGCTCAATTTACGCACTGGCATAACTTTTCGAATTTTTCCCTACCTATAATTTGTATATGATTGTGTTCATACTTCATTTTTCTCCCAAGTCTTTGTGTCAGACGCTAATGTGTCTAATGCAATTGTTCTCATTTAATATACCATATTTTTCGGATTATAAATCACAGTTTTTTTCATAGTTTGGCCAGGGGTGCGATTTATACTCTGGAGCGATTTATGTGTGAAATTATTAACACATTATTATATCATTTTATATCATTATATCATTTTATCATTATATATTTGTAAATTTTTTAATTGCCTTTCAAGATGACATGTTTGCTTTTGGTGTTGGATTTTATCAAATTAATTTCCCCCAAAAATGCGATTTATACTCCATTGTGACTTAAATATGTTTTTGTTCCTTTTTATTATGCATTTTTTGGCTTGTGCGATTTATAGTCCGGAGCGATTTATAATCCGAAAAATACGGTACATTAATTCAGAACACTTGAAATAAACATTTAGCTAGGCCTGAACTTCATCTGTCTGCTTGATTCATGTAGGGGCCGGCCAAGTCTTCACACTGTACAAAGGTGAAGATATGTGTCTATCTGAGAAATACATTCCACCAGCAAGGGCAGGGGAGACTGCAGTGCCACAGCACCAGTATCAGAATACCTTCTCTGAGCGCAGTTGCAGTTTCAGTGCTGAGAGCCGAGCTGGCATGCTTCTAGAGAAGGGTGTAGACAACATTGCAATCCGTATGAGTGCTGATGCCCGGATTCTAGCCACTGCCCTGTCTGGAGACACCAGTTTGCATTTCAGTGCAGCCCTTGAGGAAGACTTTGAGGAAGAATCTGAGGAAGGGCCAGGTCTTACACCAGGGAAACTGCTGCAGGAAAAACATCTGACTATAGACCGTAAAAAAGCAGAAAAACTGGAGAGGATTGAACAAGCCCAAGGTAAGAAGAGACTGCAGGAGGAGGATGTAGATGAAGACACAGTGGTTGAAGGTGGCATCCTAGAGAGGGAGGATGTAGAGGTGGGTGCTGACCCTCTTTCGCGCTTGATGTCAAAGAGTGATGAGTCCGCCTCTGTGACCACTCACGAGCATCCGCATTCTCCTCCTGTTGTTTCACGCAATCTGGCAGAAGAGATTGAAATGTATATGAGCCTGCAGAGCCCTCTAGGCATCATGTCATCCAGCATGGAGATTCAACAGATCCAGGATGACGCCATCAACACTCCCCCAGCCAAGCAACCCCTTGAGCGCAGATCCAGTCTTCCTGTTGCTCCCATGAAATCCCCTTCAGAATTGTCTTGTAACACAGTACAATGCAGCCCACTAACCGTCACACGTTCCAAGACTTTTGCTGTCAAAAGAAAGAGCTCTGTAACCAGCCCTAGTCAGAGATCATCATCTCTGACAGCTCTGGTGAAGTCATCTCAAAGTGGGTCTTTAGGCTCAGTCATCAACTCTTTGTCTGGAATGAAGATAGATGGTCTGCTTTCTGGGCCCAAGATGGATGTGCTGAAGTTTGGAATGAAACAGGCAGCCAGTGTGGCTAGCAAAGTGTGGGGAGCAGTAGCCTCTGCCTATTCCTACTCTGATGATGAGGTGAGTGCAGAAAATGTTATAAATCTTTAACTGTAGAATATTGTAACTAATATTTAAGTGTAACTATGTATCCATAATTTAACTATAATTAGGTACTGTCATTAGGGTGGACAGACCAAAGAAATCAGGTTTGCTCCCTCTGTAATTTAAACTAATCCTAAACTATTTTTAGGTACTTTCCTCTGCTTTAAGGTATTGAGATCGATGGCATCAAAATGCTTTTTTAAATTAAATGCCAAGGCTTATGAGCTAAGGCTTCTTCTACATCATAAATGCCTACCCACAGCATAGGTTTTACTTCAGTTTTCTTGTAATAACCAGTCAGAAGTCCTGTAGCGAGTGACTATTGATGGTCATCTAGCTCTTGAAACTAATTACTTCTGAGCCGAAGGCAGCACACCCCATTTATCAATTGCCAAGATGCTTTTTTTCAGAATAGAATATTCCGATTCTAATGTGTTCCTTTGGGGTTTTCGTCAACGTGACTTTATCTTGTTTTTCTCTAAATGTCTTTACTGAATTTTTTGGACTAAACATACTTCATTTTGAAGAAAACAACCTAAACTTTAGTTTAAGACAGGGGTGCTCAATACGTTGATCACGATCCACTAGTCGATCGCGAAGGTACTACTGGTAGATCGCATGGCATTAAAACGTAAAACTTTTTAAATATATATTTTTACAGATTTATTGAAATATAAAAGCACATTTAACTTAACTTAACTCAAATCTTATATGAATAGACAAAATGCAAAGAATAAAACCATAAATAGGACAAATACAAAAACAAACCATTACAACCTAGATGTCAGCCAATTATACTCACTATTTGTCACTTGACTGACAGTTGGTTTGACCAATCTGACCTTTTCACTCTCCCTGAATTTATCTGCGCAGGTGCACATATTGGCACCATTGTAGCAAACTAGCGAGTTATTCCAATTTACAACACGATAAGTAAAACGTACAATTTCTATGCGAAATGGGAGATTGACTTTTTTTTGACACTACAAGTCGACATTGAGCTGAAGGCCAGAGCTCATGGACAATTCTGGAGCTTACTCACAGAGGAAAAGTACCCCAACATAAGGAAATGTGCAACATCCTTGACTGCATTATTTGGCTTCACTTATTTATGCGAGTCAGCCTTGAGTGAAGCTTGGCATCTAACGTCACGTATGTTTACCTGTTGTTACAACCCTAGGTTAGAGTGAGCACCACCCACTCTATTTATGGGTGCTTAGCACCTGTCAAGGGGGGGTGGGTTATTATTTCTTATTTTCATTTGGTGCCACTGGCAGTCCTCCTTGATCCCTGTGTGGGTTTTTTGTAAATAAACGTTATATATATTCAAGGTTTCTTTATATATATTCAAGGTTTCTGTATATATATTCAAGTTTTCTGTATATATATTCAAGGTTTCTGTATATATATTCACGTTTTCTGTATATATATTCAAAGGATTAATTTCCTGAACGGCATGCCATATAAACATATCAAACATTTAAACAGATTAATTATTCAATTTTAGGAAAGAAAATAGGTCATATTTATATCAAACATTTAAACTGATTAAATATTACAATTTAAGAATTGACTAATCATATCAAGAAAGTTTGGGCAAGGCCATATTTACAGAGGTTTTTGTTTTGTCTTCTTAAGCCAAAAGGCTGGTGAGCAGACACTGTAGCATCAGTGAGTCTGATGATTCTGGTTGTGGTTTTTTGTGTCCGGGGGCACTCTCCTTGGTGTCACTCGCAAGTGGCTAAGTATGCACTTTTCCCTAGTTATCCAGGTTTGCACCCATCCCACCCCAGTTCAAACACTTTCTAATGCTCTCTTTTAATTTCCCCCCACTAAAGTGTGCTGAAACTTGGCCTGAGCCAAATTGAAAACGTCTGCATGGGTGGGGGCTGTTTTGATCGTTAGCATTTTCAACCTCAATATGCAATGAATGTTAATAATTGTTTATTAAGTGCATGAACGTAACAATAAGCTACGCTTATTCTTGAGCTTTTGATATTAAGATGTCAGAAAAACATAGAAATACAGATTGTTTCAACTACAGGTAGTCTATACTGCCGGTGTTACGGTCCGGCTCGAGGACTGCAACTAAGACCGGGAGAGGAGACGAGATTTAAATATAAGCGTTTCGTGTTTATTTCAATACAGGAAAAAATGAACAAAAGATCAGTGTCTGTAGTCAGTAGTGTAGTATGGATGCATGTGAGTGTATGAGTGCAAAAATAACAAGGAACACAGGAAAAACACAGCCGAGCCGTGGCGTCGGCGTGGATGGTGAGCCCCCCGAGAGCAGCCAGCGTGGAGATAAATAAGTATCGCCAAAGGAACAATAGCTGTAGAAACGTGCGTACGATAGGGCTGTCAAAACTGCTCAAAAATGACGTTCGAATATTCAAATATTCCCCACACATGTATTCGAATACATTCCCCTGGTATATAAATTGGGATTTAACATTTAGGCATGTTGTTTGAACGTAGCCTAATAGTCTCTTTATGTTTGTGAGCTTAGGAGATCAAAATATAAATTTCCCTGAAGATGTTTTCCGGGTGGGAGCAAATGTTTCTCTAAAACTCAAGCAATGAAGATGCCTTTCCAGATGTGGAAGCTACCCATTCTATAGGCACTAATGCACTTCATAACATTAGAGATGGGTGGTATACTCCTCTTTATTCGGAAGGAAGTGTTTTCCAGCAATAATTTACATTACATACAGAACAATTTTCCACTTTTCCTCACTCATTTTAAATGATCTTTAGCCCTGATAATATGACAGCGTTTATGGATAATGTTCACATTTACATTTACATTTATTCATTTAGCAGACGCTTTTATCCAAAGAGACTTACAGTAAGTACAGGGACAATTTTCCCTGAGGCAAGTAGGGTGAAGTGCCTTCCCCTAGGACACAAAGTCATATAGCCACAGCGGGGGCTCGATCACACAACCTTCCGATCATGAGGCTAACGCCTTAACCATTGAGCCATCTGACCCCCCTCACATATGGCTTCTTTAAATTTTAGAAGGTTAACCAAGAGACGAACGTTAACTTGGGAGACCAAGAACAGGGGATGGTCGTAATACCCTAATTTCCTCAAATCAGAAACAAGCTAGAGCGATGACACACATTATCAATTACATTATCTTTTCACTTTCAAAAATGAATCTGCATTTCTAACTGCCAGAGAAAATTGGTAAATGTTAGGGTAAATATGTTCTTACAGATAGTGTCCCAAGATCAAATGTCTAGGAATTGAAATAAATAGCTAAAAACAGAATAGACTCCAATCACGTTTGCTCAGAGTAGCTGAAAACATACAGGGACGGTTGTTACAAGGTGTTACCAGTTATTCTAAACCTGTTACTACAATTTATATTTGTTTTTACATTAATTTATCTAACATTGTTATTCTATTTATTCATCTAGGGCAGGGGTGCTCACACTTTTCAGCATGGGATCTACTTATAAAATGACCAAGTCACAATGATCTACCCACTACAAAAATGCAAAACATATATTTAAGTCGATGTCTTATTTTCCATGAACAGTCCAAAAATGCAACTCCACATTTCTCTTCTTTGGCATTGCGATGGAAGAGTGGCGGATGAGGCCAAAAGTACACCTCCCGTGCCGTATGAAAGTGTCTTTTTACATGGTCCAGCAACCCCACTCATTTTTGATGGTCATAAGCTTTAAAGAAAAAAAGGGAGGGCTTAAAATTTGAGATAAGTCACCGTTTTTTTTTGCTACACTTAGTGGCAATGTTCCCTCAAATTTTTCATATGTCTGGGCATACAGACAACCTCCCTGAGCACACTGAGGACCACTGTGAGCAACATCGGAAGTGCTCGCTGTGGCCACACACCAGTGTCACACCTGGGATCATAGAAAGTTTCATGGCTTATTAAAATAATCAAAGTACAACAGCAATTTCCATTAGTTTACTTTTAATTTAACTCATTTGGCCCACTTAAAATGAAAAAGGCTAAACTCTTTTTGAAGAGTGTACGTGAGATTTTTAGAATGTGATGTGAGAGTTCTGTTTTGGCTTGGTTGACGAGGTCCAGTTTAGGCATTGGTGAGGGATTGCTTTGGAAGAAAGGAGACATACACACCTTTCAGACATAACATTTTATTCACATTAAAACATTCACATTTTCCACAATGACATGTGCTGTAGCTTGTGATACAGTGTATTTTATTAGCATTTCTACTACCCATAAATGATCTAGTCATAATAGAATTTAATGATTAATATCCATAAATAAAACATCTTAATATATGTCACTAGAATATGCACAAATCTGACTTACATTTTACCTTATTTTTCTTGTCTGTCCTTCTCACTTCTCAACGGTTTGTCCAGGTTGATGGCTCCGTCTGCTTCTTACTTTGACTTTATGGGCATCAACTGGTCCAAATGTGTCACTTCAAGATGATTTCTGGATGCTGTTTTGATATGATTCATCAAACTAAATCCTCTGCACTGTCCAGCATCAATGTAGTCCATATTTTTCAGTCTGGCAGCTGAGGCAAACGCACGCACTTTGAAAAAAGTCCAACTCCCATTCCGTATGGTCCAGCTTCCCCACTAATTTGTGTATTCTTAAGTTTAGAAGTCGTAAATTGGAAGATAACTCGCCAATATGAGCACATGCGCAGAGGTCAGACGTCTACGATGTAATGGTTTGTTTCTGTCCTCTTTATGGTTTTATGCTTTCATTTTTTTCAGTTTAAGATTTTATCTTGCTGTTTGTAAGTCTCGTTAAACTTGATTTTATATTTCAATAAATCTGTAAAAAAATACAATAAAAGGGCTTTACGTTTTAATGCCATGCGATCTACCAGTAGTACCTTTGCGATTGACAGGTAGATCGCGATCGACGTATTGAGCAGCCCTGATCTAAACCATCCAGACAGGTGTTCCCTGGGGGCCAGGGTTGGGAAGTACTGTTGTAGAGGATGAGATATAATTTCATAAAGTCTTGGCAACTTTGTTAAGAATCATTATTCTGAAATTGTTCCACAATATATAGAAGCAGGGCTTTGCAAATTGGTGAACCTCTACTATCTTTACGTCTGAGAGACTCTGCCTCTCGAAGATGCTCTTTTATACCCAATTATGTTACTGACCCATTTGCAGGTCTGAAGATTTATTTCTGAGACTTGTTGCGGCAATCACATTTCCTCAGTTTAAATATTTAATGTTTTCCATATTCTATTGTGATTAACATACAGCTGTATGAGATTAGAAGATAATTGCACTCTGATTTTATTTACATTTAACACAGCATCGAAACTTTTGGGGGAATGTGTGTTTATGTATGTGTTACGCACACATGTATGCACAATGGTTTTGCACATTCATAACAATTAATTACTTTAAACATAAATTCCCTTTCCAAGGATGAGTTATCCCAGGGTGGTGGAAGCTTTCCAACTAGACTGGATGAACAACTTCTGTCGGGGGGTGATGGGGACAAACCTGCCCAAAGTGGCCCCATCCCAAATGTGGTGTCAAATGGTCTGACGCAGAGCAACACCAGCCTTGGCAGCAGCAGTGGAAGCAGTGACACAGGGAGAGGAACGCATCAATCATGTAATTGGATTAACCAGGAGATATGGAAAACACTAATCGCAGCTGTGTTTTACACATATACAGTTTGTTTCTACTGCTTTGGTCAAAAAAGTCACATTGTCAAAACTTTTAACGCAGTCAGCAAAACAGAAGTGTGTACGGACTAAACTGTTATTTGTCATTGCATTCCCACAAAATACATTGATTGACCACATTTTCCCAAATCCATGACCTCTTTTCTAATTTTCCATGACAAAAATCCAATGCTAACACACTTTTACCCCCCTAGAAAACGGTTTTCCAGGATGCTAGACAAAGTGAGAAGCTCTTTCAAAGGCTTTGTATATACCCACGGGAACTCAGACAAGGCACGTGATTGGTTCCCGGCGCAAGATCTATGAATGCGAGCATGACTGTATGTTTCATAATCTATAAGCCCCCTAAGTTTTGGGGTCTATCACGTTGCTATGCTCAGTGGCCGATGCTCTATTGTAATGCTCTCTCGTTAGTCGCTTTGGATAAAAGCGTCTGCTGAATGAATAAATGTAATGTAAATCTTGTGAGCTGATGGGCTGTGCATTTTCTCCCAGCTTTTTTTCTTGTATCTCGCCACTCGTTCGCGCTGTCTACTGTTTCTCACAGATCTTAACGTTGTGTTAGAAAGTCTTCTTTGTCTTCAACAACGTTAATGAGTCTGCAGTCCGTTTCGACCCATTTAGTGATAGCAATCTTAGCTGTTGTGGTCGTGTTGACAGACTGAGCAAGCTCTGCTGCACTCTGCCACCGTAGCACTGCTTGAACTTGTCTCGGTTTTAACATCGGTATTTGCAAAGATGTGCTTTGCATGGAGATGATACTTCAGACTCGTTGTACTATGATGGAAAGACAGTTCATCACTGCAGTATTTACAAACAATTCTGGTTTTATCTAAACTCCCATTCGGAAGCTTTTTTAATCTAAATGTGCCGTTGAGCACACCTGAGTCCATCTCCTCACTCGTCACTTCACTACAGGTTAACGTCTCTGAGGTAAACGTCCGCGCTTGAGGACAACGGCAAGAGATTGTGGTCAGATTTGGTGACGTGATTAATTTGCGTTAAAAAATAAATAATACATTAAGGTTTCCAGATTAATCACACGCGTTGACAGCACTGATTTAAATAGATTTAAGTAAAATACAATATATATATGTGACACTGCCGGCTCGTGAGCAATGCAACATAGAGGGGAGGCCCACGCAGGTTGCAATCAAAGAATATATTTATTAACAATAATAATCAGCCAGTAAGATGGATTAAGGTTTGTCTAGAAAACAGAACAAAACGACACAACCAAGCCCAGGAGGAAGAGAATCCACACCCATGTTGAGGGAGGCGGGCCTCTTATACCCCTGGCCATTTAGGGCACGTGACCTGGGCACGTGACCTGGCAAATCCTACTTTGCGGAATTTCACCTATTACGGGGGGGGGGGGGGTTCTGGGCACCACAAACCACTATATTATGCAGTATTAACAGTTTAACCACCCTGCATGTTGCCAATACAGACTGCGTTAAGAGTTTTGAATGTGAGATTCGACCAATGCATGTAAGAAATCTGAAAATATGCCATACGTTTTAAACTATAACAACATAACTGAAGACTATTTAAATGTTGGTACAACCTATATGAACTGGCAGGGATTTTTCTGTGCCTTTACAAATACACTTTTATGACAGACTATAAAAAATGTGTGACGTTGAAAACATTATTTATTATATGGTATATAAAAAAAATTACAACATAAGGACCTACCAGCACTTTTCCAATATACTGATTTGTGAATGCCCCCTTAAACGTACTGTTTGTAGACACAGACAATCATAGAATATATTTGTGTATGTTCATGATTATGACATGATTGTGTAAATTTTTGTTTTCCTAGATCAAACACCAGGAAGATCACACAGAGGACCAGACTATCAAAAGTTGGAGCAAGGGTCATTATTCCAATCCTCTGCCTCCAGCATCTACCAAAATTGTGCATTGGAGGTGAGGGACACATACACACACACACGCGCGCACATGCAGTTATTTTCATTTAATTGGAGTTGTAGGAACTTGACCTAATTTTATGTTTTTTTTGGGGGGGGGGGGGGTGATGGATCCTTGTTTCCACTTATTTGGGGGTGAACTTTGGTAAAACAACCACTAGAGGCAGTTTGGAGTTGTATTGTGTGTCTACAAGAATTACCACACTGGTACTACAGATGTATTGTTATGACAGCATGGAGAAATGTTTGTAACGGTTCCAATTCATCAGTTGTTAAAACACAAGTGGATGGGTAAATCTGTCTATGAAGCCTAACATATTCTTCAAGATCAGTCAAAATTACAGCAGGACGGAAAAACATTTGAATTTCTCAAATGCAGCACAAAATACGTTTTGCTCTGGGTGTGAGGCTAAATTCAAGTGGGTGTCTAATTAGATTGTTTGTTCACTGACCCAGATCATGTTTTTTGAAAATAGATAGATTAGGCAATGAAGCCAGACACATCTATTTCACAGCATACAGTTGCTAGCTAACATCATTGTGTTAGAATATATATCATAAAAATCTGAGATTCATTGGAAGCTTATGCGTTGATAGCTAGCTTTATTAGGTGTAATTTAGCCAAAGAATGGTTCTCTGCTAGTGTCTATAGCCAAATAAAAGAAGCTACAGAGGTTTTACATCAAATGCTGTAACCACCAAATTTGCTTATGCAATTGAGACACAGAAGAGGAGCAGCTTGTGATCCCTGTTAAATTCCTTTTGGTTTTAGTACTAGGCTTATAATTGACAAATAATGGTGCTGTCTTTGTTATAACATCAAATACAGTACAGGCCAAAATTCTGGACACACCTTCTCATTCAATGCGCTTTCTTTATTTCTATGACTATTTAGATTGTAGATTTTCAATGAAGGCATCAAAACTATGAATGAACCCATGTGGAGTTATTTACTTTAAAACATGTTTTATGTTCTACTTTCTTCAAAATCGCCACCCTTTGCTCTGATTACTGCTTTGCACACTCTTGGCATTCTCTTGAGGTGAATAGAGGTGGTCAGCACTTGTTGGCCCCTTTGCCTTCACTTTGCGGTCCAGCTTACCCCAAACCATCTCGATTGGGTTCCGGTCCGGTGACTGTGAAGGTCAGGTCATCTGCTGCGGCACTCCATCACTATATAAAATTGCCCTTACACAGCCTGGAGGTTTGTTTGGGGTCATTGCCCCGTAGAAAAATTGGAACCAAAGATCTCAAATTTGGACTCATCAGACCAAAGGACAGATTCCCACTGGTCAAATGTCCATTCCTTTCTTGGCCCAAACAAATATTTTCTGCTTGTTGCCTCTCCTGTGGGTTCCTAGCATTAATTTGACCATGAAGGCCTGATTCGCACAGTCTCCTTTTAACAGTTGTTTTAGAGATGGGTCTGCTGCTAGAACTCTTTGTGGCATTCATCTGGGGCCTCATTTACAAAGACTTGCGTGGATTTCCTACTGAAACTTGGCGTACGCCAAAACCCAGAAACTGTCGTACGCACAAATAAATTCAGATGTATCAAAGTGTGCATAGGCATGGATCCAAGCAGGTTTCTTTTGTACATCACAATCAACGTGGAATTGAGCACACATGCAGAGGTGCCGAACTCCTCCCTGTCCACGCCTCGATTTAAATATGAAAATCTATGTAAATAGGCCCTGGACCTGTAATTTCCACCCCCTGCAGGACAAATAAAGGTGTGTCTAATTTCCCTCTTGGTCCCATCAGATAAATCAAAATGAGTAGAGGGAAGAAAAGAGTAAATCAGGGGCTTGATAGAAAGCTTAGCAGCTCTAATTTCAATAAAATAAAATAAAAATTTGAATGCGCACCTGCCCAAATGTGCATTTCGCTGGTTTACATAGACAATTAAACGAATAAACTATTTACGCACCCATAGCCACCCATCGCGCACCGCGCCAGCCTCCAGCCTGTTCCCGACCATGCTGTTAGTCAGAATGAGTCATGCGATGAACCAGGCCACCTTGCCACGATTTTAATTAACTGCATTTGCGCATCACATATGATTTGAACATTAATGCAATTAAAATGTTTTCTATTAACATAAACAAATTCATCCTGTGATGGCACTTTTATAGCAATGTGTGTGCAGTCAATATCTCCTATAACCTTAGGGAAACCGGCTATCGCTGCTAATTGCGTACTCCAGTAACACTGGCCTTGGTAACGGAAATCGTCTTATGAGCCAGTTATTGTTTGCAAGTAAATCCTCGCGTTCCCTAAAAACTCCCTCACGTCGGATTGCACCATTTGCAAGGTCCTCAAACAACGCGAACGCTGCCATTGTTAATAAAAAAATTTCTTCATGACATTGCGCATGCTTTTATATTCACCTATATGATTACAAACGCCTGGGTGTGTAAATTGTTCGTAACGGTGTCTCTGATGTGCACATCACTGGACTGTTTTCACATTATTAACAGTTTCCCAGCATCACCTCTAAGTGTCGCCAAAGGAACAATAGCTGTAGAAACGTGCGTACGACAGCTATGAAGTTGGCGTGGGGCACCGCACATTTCCACGGTCATTTCACGTTTGATACATCTGAAAGTGAGCGTGGGAAAGGACGTACGCCATGTTTTTGTGCGTACGCAACCTTTGTACATGAGGCCCCAGGGGGGTATTCCAGAAAGCAGGTTATGTGACATACCTGGGTATGTTTAAGGGTAAGTTCGTGGATAACCTCAATTTTCGGTTCCAAAAACAGAGGTAACTTTCTGGGTATGTATGTAACCATAGCAACTGACTCTGAAGATAACCTGCTCGGGAGCAGGTTATGTTTCAGGGTAACTTCGTCCCAGAAGGTTAGTGAGCATGGCGTGCCTTTTTGATGAGGATCCTGTGGACGTAGAAGCCCAAATTATTCGGCCGGAGAGGGTTATAAGACTATTGATGTGTTTGCTTACCCTAATTAATATTTGAAAGACCGTTATCGTTTTTCAAAAGAGTCGTTAGTTTATTTAACACGTCTTTTAAAACCGCATATCGCGAATGTGACTAACCGCGGTTCTGCGCTTAGCACGGAAAACATTCTGGGCATAGCACTTTTTTGTACAGTGTGGGCGATTCAGAGCATGTGGAAAGGCAACTGTGTGTAGAGCAGTACAGTATGTCTGGCACTTAAACAGTTCTTACCCACTTTCGTGCAGTTCCCTGGCCATAAAACTCTGCTTGTTATAAAAGACGATTTCCACAAAGTGGCAGTTTTGTCCTTTTTAATAAAATCTATGACGCATATTTAGTCATATCATTTATATCTATACATGTATTCATTATGCGCACACACTTCATAACTTTCTGTTTCAGGGTTTCCAAATGTAATTGGGTGTATTGATGGCACTCACATACCTATTAAAGCTCCACCAATAAATAAGAAATACTGTCAATAGGAAATGTATTCATACTATCAAATGCAGGTACTATAACAACTGAATTTTTTGTCCCTTCTTAAAAATCTATAAAGTAATTACCACTAACTAGGTAATATGTGACGCAACCCAAATCATCACCAATGGAACACCTACAGGCAAAAAGAGACGGAAGACTTCACTGTCCTTTACTGTCCTTTTGGCAACTAGGAAGGTGGAAACAATTTTATTAATGAGATTGTTTGGTCAGGCAATTAAATTATAATGTGAACACTTGGACACAAACTCTTATCCTGCTTAGATTGTGTGCTGAGGTTGAAGGACCCTCATCTGTGGGCCCTGGGTATGTGCTGTGAAAGGACAATGACAGTTTGTTTCTCTAATGCCAAAAGGGGCCATACATTATAATGGTATGCATCATACCTCAGTGGATCTACCAGCATTGTCCACTTCTGTCAGAGCAGATATGGTCTCTTCATCGTCATCTTCATCCTACAGGAGAAATATTCAAGTATACATTATCTGGCATTTTTTTAACAATAAAAGCAACTAAAGGTACCTGACAACCTTACAATTGTGACAGACTGTGTTCTTTCAGTCAAGACACTCACGTGATGATTGATATAAAGAATATTTATTGATGACCGTACATGGAATATGTTTGACTTTGGCGGAGTGGAATGTCTAAGGGGAAGCGCTCCCTACCGCCTCGAGCGACACATACGTGCACACATATATGACATGAGGCATGGAGCAATAGATATATAATCCCCCTGATACAGATATACATAGATTCAGACAGACATACAGATATGCATAAATTCAGACAGACAGACAACCGGGGGAGAAAGGGGACGGTGGTGGGAGGCAACAGTAATGATCCTAACCGTTCTGTGTGAGTGTTGGATATCCGTGCAGCCTTTTAAGGCAGTCTTACCGGGCGGAGCCCCAATGGGCTTGCACTAGCCAGGTCAGGTGTGTTCATGATTGATTGTTTGCACTACCTGTATGCTTGAACTGTTAATGTATGTGAACTGCGGTGTGTGATGAGTATCAGTGTACTGAATGATTGAAGTGTATGCTGAGTGTATGATGAGTTATGTGAATGAATGATGATATGTACTTGATGACTGAGTGATGACGCGGGCAGCCCGAGTGCCGTTGCCAGAACTAGCTTCGCCCATTTCAGTCAAGACACTCACGTGATGATTGATATAAAGAATATTTATTGATGACCGTACATGGAATATGTTTGACTTTGGCGGAGTGGAATGTCTAAGGGGAAGCGCTCCCTACCGCCTCGAGCGACACATACGTGCACACATATATGACATGAGGCATGGAGCAATAGATATATAATCCCCAACATACGACCACTCCGCCAGACTATGTGTAAGCGGAGCACCACTGCTCCTGAGCCTTGACATCCCACTTGGTACTAGTGGCGAAAAACAAGTGTTTTTCTGGATGCTTGGGTCATGCTAGCATAGACGATGACTAAACCAAGTGTGCATAACTTTTGTGTTACATACCATCTGATGTGCGGTTCACCTGACCGTCCGAAGAACACACTCCGTCCAGACTATTGCTGGACGGAAGGTGAACATGCGGCTAGCCAGATCCACCGACCATCTCCCCGGTACCCTTCTCATCCGACCTTGGGCTGATATCGCTGATATCTAGGGAGCTGCCCCTCTCGCTCGTCAGCGACCCACCATGGATGTACGCAAAGGCAGCTGAAGTGCTGGAACACAAAAGATATGTTATCTAGTGTGAAGTCAATGTGTCAGCAGCACTGCTGTTCCCCGCCGGTACCCAGGGTATCTCCGCAGATATCCTGACTCGCACGCTAGCTTCTGATCGTTGCTACTGCATCAGATGCACGTCTGCGATCACCAGTGCCAAGCCCAAGATCTAACGGAAACATTCTACTACATATTGGTCCGGTAGCCTCTCAACCATACGGGGCAGGTTTACAGCTACCTCTAGAAACACGACCTCTAGCACCCGTCGGTGACCCCAAGGATGTCCGCAAGGCTGTGTATGCACCCAATGTAACTATATGAAAATCAGAATGGACTACGAAATGTGTCGGCAGACATCCACCGTTCCTCATCGTATCCCGAGGTATCTCTGCAGATATCTCGACTCGAACACTGGCTTCTGATCGTAGCTTACTGCATCAGAGCACGTCTGCGGACCACCAGAACTAAGCCGAGATCTTACAGAAATATTCTACCATTATGTGTAACCCTCTAATCCAAAGGGGCAGGTCTACTGCTACCTCTAGAGACCAATTCCTCTAGCACCCGTCGATGACCCAGGATGTACGCGAGGGGTATGTCTTGAATGTAAATGATCGAACAATGTGTCGACAGACGTCTGCCGTTCCCTGTAGTACAGGGCATCTCTGGAGATATCCTGATTCAGAACTATGGATTCTGATGGAGCCACCATCAGCGCACGTCTGCGGATCACCACATCTGAACCAGAATCAAAAGAGATATTCTACCTTTATGGGTAAAAAAAAAAAGCCAACCCAACCGCCAAAAGCAATGCTTCATTACTTAGCCGCATGGCCGCACTTCTTTCATAGCACATACACATCCAAACTCCCACTATGTCCATTGCATTGGGGCGTACATGCGCTCGCACGCTGCCGAAGAAATATGCCCAGTTGCTTGTAGCGTGGCTGTGGGCACACTGGATGATGCCGAAGCTGCCTCCCCAAACCGAATTAGCGAGCTGTAGACGGCTCCGGGAACGATCCACGGCGAGCGTGCAGAGCGGAGTCCTTGTGCCAACCAGGATCTCGTCATGGCCTGACTGCATCTGCGATGGACAGGGGCTCAGATGGCGTTGCCCGGGAGCAACATAGCAGGTCCCGTGACATAGAAGAAGTGGGCAAAATGCACAATTAGTTTGAGCAATCACGATATGAGTACCGTAGAAACAGCATCAGTTGCAATGTTACAGGACAACGTGAACATGTCGCTGGATGCTAGACCAGCTATATCAAAATAGTGAGGTCGCAACAAGGATCAATAGTGGCATGCCTGTTGGTTAATTCCCCCACCCATTAAGACCTTTGAGAAACACCCACTCAAGTGTATCGATGTACGTCCAGGGCACTCTCGTCTTAAACTAGACCTACAGCCTTATTAGTTCAAGATGCGAGGTTATAGGTAGCTGTAGTCTTTAATATCAGGACGCCCCTTCATAAGCAGCGTATACAGAGCAATGAGCAACATCCTTTCTTAGAGAAGACGGGAAGCGATGCCGGCGCAACGCTCGACAGGCAGAGGACTGCTGCCGCACCCAGACTCCCCAGCTTGCTTAACGGCATGGCGCATCCGTAACGCGGGCAGCGAGCAGACACAAGTGTCCACAGGCAGCCGCGCCCGAACCTACGCCACACCACAAGTGGGGGGAAGGAGAAACGGCAGACAGGAGCCTCTGTCCTGAAACCCGCGAAACGTCAGTAAGGGGTCTGCCAGCGGTGCCTGTTCTCTTCACCCACTGTTTAATAGTACAATGCATCCTTTTTTAGGGGAGTGCATACAGCACCAACTTCGACAATCCACCGAGGTGGAAAACGAAAGGGAAGGAAAGGACCAACCGGTAGTTGCCACACTCTTCTGCCGTACGCGCGCCCCTTTTAGAATGTTTAAGGACCACAGTAAACGTATATTAAACATAAAAACATCAGACATGGAGAGGTCACGACAGTGATCGAAAGTAGCACACCTGGTGGTGAATTCCCTGCACCTCAAAAACCCATAGTAAGCCGTGAGAAACACCGACTCGAGGAGAGTGTCAACAGAAAGCCCAAAGCCACCCTCATC
This sequence comes from Protosalanx chinensis, assembly GCA_030340685.1. Taxonomy (NCBI): domain Eukaryota; kingdom Metazoa; phylum Chordata; class Actinopteri; order Osmeriformes; family Salangidae; genus Protosalanx; species Protosalanx chinensis. The sequence goes on from CM059341.1 coordinate 677,362, forward strand.
TTAAACTAGACACCATAAGTGCAAAATAGGTAGGGTTATTGGTAGTCGTTTATCTTTAGCCACAAAACGCTGCTTCAGCAGCCCCTTCATCAGCAGGCGTATACGGGGGCTCCCGAGCGCTGCTCGCAGACGGATCCAACACTGGACGTTAAATTGAATGCCCGCGTCCACTGTTTCCATGGTAAACAATGCAGCTCCTTTCTGGGGCACATGGGCCTAGTCTTGCACTGTCCTAGTCAACAAGCAGACAACCCCACAATGCTATACAGCTCGTGGAGCGCTGTGGCAAAGACTCTGGATCCAGGGAAGCCGTCTCTGCTGGCCACTTGTGAACCATTAGTCCCCGTAATATCCCTCAAACCCGACAGATAGAAACCCATGCCGTTCCACAGGTGCACGATGATCCCTAGAAAGCCAATCTGACCAGCAGGACACCATCGGTGAGATTAGGTAACCTATTGGCCATGTCCGACAGACGGGAAACGAATGTTCTGCCTAGGCTTATGACGCGCATGCAATTTGAAATACCCCGGCCTAAAGCAGGTCGCATTTACCCATTGAAACGGCGCCTGAAGCCACCGTCAGGATACCACAGACGCGCTCCGATATTATCCTGCAGACTGTCATCCTAAGCAATTGACAAAAGAGAGCCCATAACAGAGCATCGCCCACCGAGCAGAACAACATGATAGACCACGACACATAGCAGTTAATACTCCCAAGCTTGTAATACTCCCAAGCTCGCTTTATTACTGCGGTTAATAAACACCGCCTGAGCTGTTGTTCTAGCCACAACTCACGCTGTATTAGCACTTCAACAACAGTCCGACTTCTAACAACCCCTTCACCAAACTCCCGCTCAATCCCCCTCGTATGCGCCTTCACCCCAAAAACTCAAGCATGCGCACCTCCCACTTCCCAGCTTCCTTTAAAGGCACAACTACAGAAAAGAACGCCATACATTATAACAGAACAGATTTAACCAGCCTAACACAATATACATAACCTATACCATAGAAATATATACAACTTTACATGCCACCCTATATTTACATGCACCATCCGTACACGTACGACTGCATCATTTGTCTTTTGCCCCATCCGTTCATTTAGCACATAGCATCATGTGCGCTACCGTATATAAGATTCAGTAAATCCAATAAAATACTGTAACATATCGAACAATACAGCTGTACATTTGCTGCCTCAACATCACTTTAATCCCTCCAAACGCCCGCAAATACTTTCGAAATTCCTTACCATTTCGTTTTACCTTGTGACAATGACAATAAAGATCCATCTATAGGGTGGACAATTAACACATTTTACCTTGCCACCTAACCAACTGTCGAACGATTCCAGAGCGCAGGTAACAACACTAGAACCAACCTTGTGACGTCATCAGCCTGAATGCGGCAAGTGAATGCTAAGAAATGGCACCGGATCGTCGGTTCCACGTCCCGTTCATAGCTCAATACTTGCGACCACTTGCAATAAACCAAAACAAACGCAACAGTTAGTGCGCAGACACGTACACCTTAATGCTAACAATTCTGGTTGCAATCAACATTTGAGAAAGCAGACGTAACACCGCCTATAGGTTTACCTGTAGGTCTAGCTTTGTAGCTACCTACTTAGCTTCAGTATACAGTCTCTGTGCTCACCATCCTGCCTGCAACTGCATGGCAACGAACTCCTAAAATGAAATTGTGCAAAGACGACGCTTCCTTGGCAGAAACAGTTTCGTAAACCCCAAACAACGTCCCGCCACACCGCATGGCTAAACGGAACTCGGAGCCAGACGTCCATCCAGCTCCACACGTTGATCTGGGCAAGCGGAGCGTATCACGGTACACTGAAGCCATGCAGAACTCGGCAAGAGTCAAGGTCGGCATCCGGGGCTCATTGTCCAGGAACATGCACGGGTCCCCGCGACCGACCAAGTCGGAAGAGCACAGCAAATTCAAGTTTTATCAGCATCCGTACCTGTGAGGATTTGGCCACGCAGAAGGGCGGAAATGTTGCAGCGGGAAATGGGAGCGGTGCCCTACCCTTCTGCCATGAAGTCCTAACATCCAGCAGCTCCAAAACACTGCGTCCCGCCGGAACTCGGGCCTCTTCGGTCTTTGGTTGTCCCCACCGGGGCGGCTGGATTAGCAGAAGGAAACGCTCGCCGTACTCTATGAAAAACAAGTCCCCTAAAGTTGCATCCGCTAAGGTAAGCACCCTGTCCGCATGAGCAGTCAGCAATTCGATAGACCTTACTCTGGAACCTGGCTGCTAGCATAGTTACAGAACACTCCACTGCAGATCTCGAGGGATCCACGGCAAGCCCCGACGCGACCATGAGACACAGCTGAAGTAACAAACCCAATATCTCAGCAACAAGAACAAAACACGGTAGTAATGACGACCCCCACACGACAGCAACACAGAACCGCCCGCCATGAACCAGGCAACAGTAATGATCCTAACCGTTCTGTGTGAGTGTTGGATATCCGTGCAGCCTTTTAAGGCAGTCTTACCGGGCGGAGCCCCAATGGGCTTGCACTAGCCAGGTCAGGTGTGTTCATGATTGATTGTTTGCACTACCTGTATGCTTGAACTGTTAATGTATGTGAACTGCGGTGTGTGATGAGTATCAGTATACTGAATGATTGAAGTGTATGCTGAGTGTATGATGAGTTATGTGAATGAATGATGATATGTACTTGATGACTGAGTGATGACGCGGGCAGCCCGAGTGCCGTTGCCAGAACTAGCTTCGCCCATTTCTGGAGGGTCCAATAGTACAATCCGTCCATCAGTATCTATAAGAACACACAACCCATTCAATCCTCAATATTATCAAAGAAAATAATACATAAAAGAGCAACATGTCAAACTAAGATCACAGTATATGCAGTTAAATAAAATAAGCCTACATAAAAATGAATCTTGTTCAAAAAGCCTTTAAGTGTCAGACATACTAATTTATTAGGTCAAAAAAGGAAAACAAATCATAGAGGTAAACTGACACTTCACCATTTTTTCACCATCACTTGTAGTGCATGGTGTGTGCGAGGAACTGCCCTCTCAAATGCCAGCAACCACTGGTCGCCCTTTATTAAGGGACAGAGCCAGCTCCTCAGATGGGGTGAGGGGAGGTGGTGGTGGACCCCTGCCAGTTAGATGGGCTTCTGTCTTCTTTCTATTAGCTACATGACAGAATGAATATACTAAATCCTGTTATAATAATAGTTCAGTAATTGTGTAATCAAATATTGCCTTTTTGCATAATGTTTTTGTGTTTCATTTTGACTTGGCTTAAAGTTATTCTGGGTCCAGAAGGATTACATCTTATTAAACACAAAATAGACATTATTATTTGAAATTAAAGAAATGAATGGCACGAAAAGTAAATGCTTTCATAGTGATATAACATATTCAAAAATATATACAAGTCATACTTCATCATAATAAAACGGGAGCCAATACCAAATTTGTAATTTAATACACTCACGCATTTACTCTGTCCGTTATTTTTTGCCAAGCCAACTCTCTTGCTTTAGCCATGCAGCTGTATTGCTTCTTTTTAAATATTATTGGCTTAAACTCTTCACAAGCGTGCATTAAAACCTCCAACTCCGCCTCTGTAAAATACGCCGCTCTCTTTTCCGTTTAGAGTTTCCATGTTGACTCGTGAAATCGGCGATCTACTGAAAATGTCTTTATATCTGCACGGTGCACGCGCATAACCTCTGGGTAACCAATTGGAGGTTGATTTAACTAACTCTTATCAGGTGTTTTGGAACCGACATACTCACGGTATGCCTGTTTGGGGTAAAGCAACCCAAAGGTTTTGATTTACCAAATGGTAAGTTAACCAAGCTTTCTGGAATACCCCCCTGGTCTCTGATCTGAGCTACTGTTAACTTGCGCTTTCTGAGGCTGGTGACTCGGATGAACTTGTCCTCAGAAGCAGAATTTCATTCTTGGTCTTCCTTTCCTGGGTTGGTCCTGTCAAGGAGGTTTTGCTCTCTGAAGAAGATGTGCGATTGCAAAGTTCAATTGGTGAATAGTTACAAATGTATTGAATGTATACAGGCAAATATCAAAACAGACAGGTACATACAAAACATGCAACAGAGCTCTGTGACCTAGGGCCCGTTCTTCGTACGTCGCTAACTCAGTTAGCTGGATTTGATTGTTGACGATTTGGCATGATCTTGGATCGTTTGGTTCTTCGAAGCTCATCCTAGACTTGTTGTCATAGACAAACAAGATTAGATTGAGGCTTCATAACCGGAGGAGATGGGGAAGTCTGTCACAGCCATACGCGAGCAACCTCTTGCGGAAGGTGGGAGAATCATTCGCAGAGCTTTTCAAATTAATCATGTATTGCGGGATGAAGTGTAATTGTTGAGAGATACCGTTCTTTTTCAGTCTTTTTCTTTGTGGCTGTTATAAATAGACAAACACATCATTTAACAGTGGTTTTTAAAAGGGAGGAAAAATAAGTGGCTTTTTAAAATAAAGACAGTATGAATTAAAGGCTACCATTTTGTAGAATATTCTTGTATTTCACTTTTACTTTAATTTGTCTGCTACATTTTGCCAGCCCACTCTCCTGGCATTTGCAGACTTTGAGGTGTTCCCTGTCGTTTTAAATAACGACTCAAGTTCGGCATAACCTTCCATTAAAAGCTCTTGTTCTGATTGGGAGAAAAAGTGGGCACGTTCTTTGGCCATGCTGAACAGCCAATAGCACCGTTGCTGATCAATGTTTCTACTATCGATACATATCCCCTTTTAAGCCAACACATGATCGTATCCAGTGATACTAATCGTACACAACAGGTTTGTTCGAAGAACCCAGTTAGCCGGATCATGGTTAGCAGGATGAAATAATCTTGGATGTGTCATTTGATCTCGGATGTATTAAGCGACGTACGAATAACGGGCCCCAGGTCTGGTAGAGAGAACGTGTCAGTTTGCGAGAGAGGATCCTGATCTCTCTGCCAACACCTCTTTTTATGAGGTGAGCATCGAAAGAGTTTCGAAACTGTCAATCAATCCCTGATCTATTGTCTCCTCTCTCAGAGGGAGGAGGATCCTGGAAGTCTAAGCAGGCCTTTGCCTTTTGGCATTTAACGTGCTGTTTGTGATATTGTGGTGGAAACTTTCTGATAAAGGACGTTGCAAGGATACAAAGTTGATAGTTTGTTAGATACAAATTTATTAAACCTTCACAAGAACAGAGTATTGCAATATGACCACATGAAACAGACAAGACATAGACAAGACATACATTAACAGAGCTCTGAAAGACCTGGTCCCATCAACACTGAAGGTCAAGGAAGAAGGTCCAAAACCTTATTTTGGCCTCTCTATATATTTAGTTGAGCCCCCCTCGTTGTCCAGGTTTGGGGGGAAGAGTCTCCAAAAGGCCCCCTTCCACATTCTGGTTTGAAGCGGTTCCAAAGGGGGGAAAGGGGTTGGGGGGCTCCCAGACCCTTTGTCTGCGCAATTGTATTGACAGAATAAGCCAGTTGATTAGCACTTTCAAAGGAGGGTGATCACCCAGAACTTTTGTCTACGCAACTGCATTGATAGGGTGAGATAGTTGATTAGCACTTTCAAAGGAGGGTGATCCCCCAGACCTTTTGTCTACGCAACTGTATTGATCAAGTCAATTAGCATTGTCTGTGGGGAGGTGTTAACTTTGACCAGACTGTAACTTGCAGTAAGCAGTTTCAAAACATCGACACAATTTATAACAATCTGACAGTACAATTATGGAACATCAGAATGTTCCATTACAGATATAGCAGGAGTATTTTGTTTTACAATGTTGCTTGTTTTTCACAGAGACATGTTGTCTCTAGACGTCATGTCTCAAAGGTGCATTGTCTTTGTACGGAGGAGAATTAACCCTTCAATAGTAACATTTACATTATTCAATTAGCAGAATTGTCTGCAGACACGAGGTCTGCATCTGGTCACATTGTCTTTGTAGGGAGGATAATCATCCTGTCAATAGCAACATTTACACTGTTCTATTAGTAGGTAGCTCTTAAAAGAACATACGAGCATACAATTCTATAGGAGCTCATAATTCTAACCTTGCTCAAGAATTGTACATACATATGTTATAAATTGTCATAACAGTCCTCTTGTGCCAGTTTCGTTGTAGCGTTTGATGGTTTTGCGACGCCACTTGGGGATTTTGTTTTGCAATTTGACTGACCTTAATTTCTTAAAGTCATGATGGCCACTGGTTTTTCTTTAGTTAGCTGATTGGTTCTTGCCATAATGATTGTTACGCCCCCTGGTGACCCAGGGAAGCAGGGCGCAACATAGTGCCACAGGCCGTATCAGCATTACTCCAAATTAACAGAAGTAATTAACGTTTATTATATTCCACACAGGACAACAGAAAGAACATTATAGTGGCACCAAAATAAAACATAACCCCACCCCCCTTGACAGGTGCACCCCAAAATACAGTGGTGCACTAATAAACTGACTGACCTTAATTTCTCAAAGTCATGATGGCCACTGGTTTTTCTTTAGTTAGCTGATTGGTTCTTGCCATAATGATTGTTACGCCCCCTGGTGACCCAGGGAAGCAGGGCGCAACATAGTGCCACAGGCCGTATCAGCATTACTCCAAATTAACAGAAGTAATTAACGTTTATTATATTCCACACAGGACAACAGAAAGAACATTATAGTGGCACCAAAATAAAACATAACCCCACCCCCCTTGACAGGTGCACCCCAAAATACAGTGGCGCACTAATAAACTGAGGTACTATACAACAAAAAACTGGGTGTGATGTAAATGAAAACCTTGGCAGCTTAACTTGTCTTTCTGCGTCTGTGCGGACAAAAGAAACGTTACACAAAACATAGGCTGTTTTACAAACAAAGGCAAAAACTCCAACACAAGATTAATTAACCAATGAAATGTTCATATAACTCAATCAACACAAACCAAACAGAGCTCTCCCCAGAGCTCTGCCACCGCTCTAGCCGAGAGACCAAACTGAATTCAAACAGGACCATTTAAAGGGAGGAACCAGGCTAATTGATCTTGATTGTGGCAGGTGTGTTAGGCGCGCCTCTCTGTGGGATGAACAAAAGATAGGCAACAGAATATAGAACATGTTTTTAGTTATTTCATCTTTTTTGTTACGTACATACATGTGTTCATTCATTTACATTTATTCATTTAGCAGACGCCTTTTTCCAAAGCGACTTAAAAGAGAGAGCTTGATATAGTTTCATAGTTTTGATGCCTTCAATTAGAATCTACAATGAAAATAAAGAAAACGCATTGAATGAGAAGGTGTGTCCAAACTTTTGGCTTGTACGGTATATACAATAATGCTATTTTATACTCTTAGATACTTATCGCCACATTTGATAGGATTCGCTGTATCTTGTACTTTGTAATTTTTATATTTAACCTGTTACTCTGAGTGCTATACTGTACCCTGCTGCTGTTGTAACATAAAATTTCAACACTGCAGGACAAATGAAGGATTATCTTATCGTTAAAAAAGGATTAACTTGTGTCTAGCTAAGGCATATAGCTACAGCTATTTGGACAACACATTGATCAGTTTAGTGTTTCTACGGGTCCTCCGATAGGAGGAAATCTATTGTTTTTGTTATTATTATTCTTAATATTCATATTAGGGTTTCTCCGGTAGGAGGAATATGTTTTGGTAACCGGTTGACATATGTTTCTTCATATATTAATTCCTCTATCTCGTGAGATTTTTTTATACAAACTTATGTCATCTGAATTGTTGTGGCTACCATATTAGATTTTATTGAATGGAATAAAAAGGACACACATTGTGTCAATACTTTCCCAAAATGGCACAGATTTTCACAATAAATCGCTGGTGTATTCCTCTGCTGTAGGTACTTATATCAACCTGCTCTCAGTGTCGCTCCTGTGATGCCTTGGTGTATGATGAAGAGATCATGGCCGGCTGGACAGCTGATGATTCAAACCTCAACACCACATGCCCCTTCTGTTCCTCCCCTTTCCTGCCATTGCTCCATGCTGAGTTCCAAGACCTGCGCACCTCGACTGGGTATCACATCCTTTTTTCTTTTATTCTCATAAAATCAGCATTTATTTAAAGTCACACGTGACATGCACTCACATAAATTATAATAATATAAAATGATGTATGTGAAAGTACCAAGCAATGTTCATAGAGGAGAATCTGTTAACTATCTATAGGTGTCTGAGATGTATCTATCTAAACGAAAGTGTAATCAAATACATGGTGTGCCCTTGTTGTTTTTATTGAATGTCCTCTACCAGGTTTTTGAAGCCCAGTGCATCAGGGGATAGTATACAGAGCAACAACTACAACCACCCAACAATCACAGGTTCAACAGAGGTCAAGGTCGTAGCTCCTTCAGGCCTCCATAGCTTTACAGATTTGTCTGGGAAGAAGCCAGAAGTCTCAGAGGGCCAATCCCGAACTCATAAGAGGTATCCATATATTTTGCTGATTAAAGATGTTCCTTGACAAACATGTTTTCTGCAGTTAACTTGCCCATGTTACACTGACTTAATAACAAAGGTAAAACATAGTCATTTCCATGATATAAAAATGTAAAGCCTAGTTTATGCTCCCGCGTCACACCCTACGCCGGGGGCGTGGCGCGGTTGTTGAGCATTCGAAGTTCTGCGTCGAGGGTCCGTGTTACTCTGCAATTCGCCGCCATGCCGCCAGGGGGATGTGGCTGTGTGGTTTCAGGGGTTATAGCCGAATCCTTGCTCATTATTGAAGAGCAAACGCTTACACTACCGTTCAAAAGTTTGGGGTCACCCAAACAATTTTGTGTTTTCCATGAAAAGTCACACTTATTCACTACCATATGTTGTGAAATGAATAGAAAATAGAGTCAAGACATTGACAAGGTTAGAAATAATGATTTGTATTTGAAATAAGATTTTTTTTACATCAAACTTTGGTTTAGTCAAAGAATCCTCCATTTGCAGCAATTACAGCATTGCAGACCTTTGGCATTCTAGCTGTTAATTTGTTGAGGTAATCTGGAGAAATTGCACCCCACGCTTCCAGAAGCAGCTCCCACAAGTTGGATTGGTTGGATGGGCACTTCTTGCGTACCATACGGTCAAGCTGCTCCCACAACAGCTCAATGGGCTTCAGATCTGGTGACTGCGCTGGCCACTCCATTACCGATAGAATACCAGCTGCCTACTTCTGCTCTAAATAGTTCTTGCACAATTTGGAGGTGTGTTTAGGGTCATTGTCCTGTTGTAGGATGAAATTGGCTCCAATCATGCGCTGTCCACTGGGTATGGCATGGCGTTGCAAAATGGAGTGATAGCCTTCCTTATTCAGAATCCCTTTTACCCTGTACAAATCTCCCACCTTACCAGCACCAAAGCAACCCCAGACCATCACATTACCTCCGCCATGCTTAACAGATGGCGTCAGGCATTCTTCCAGCATCTTTTCATTTGTTCTGCGTCTCACAAACGTTCTTCTTTGTGATCCAAACACCTCAAACTTGGATTCATCCGTCCACAACCCTTTTTTCCAGTCTTCCTCTGTCCAATGTCTGTGTTCTTTTGCCCATCTTAATCTTTTTCTTTTATTGGCCAGTCTCAGATATGGCTTTTTCTTTGCCACTCTGCCCTGAAGCCCAGAATCCCGCAGCCGCCTCTTCACTGTAGATGTTGACACTGGTGTTTTGCGGGTACTATTTAATGAAGATGCCAGTTGGGGACCTGTGAGGCGTCTGTTTCTCAAACTAGAGACTCTAATGTACTTATCTTCTTGTTTAGTTGTGCAACGCGGCCTCCCACTTCTTTTTCTACTCTGGTTAGAGCCTGTTTGTGCTGTCCTCTGAAGGGAGTAGTACACACCGTTGTAGGAAATCTTCAATTTCTTAGCAATTTCTCGCATGGAATAGCCTTCATTTCTAAGAACAAGAATAGACTGTCGAGTTTCAGATGAAAGTTCTCTTTTTCTGGCCATTTTGAGCGTTTAATTGACCCCACAAATGTGATGCTCCAGAAACTCAATCTGCTCAAAGGAAGGTCAGTTTTGTAGCTTCTGTAAGGAGCTAAACTGTTTTCAGATGTGTGAACATGATTGCACAAGGGTTTTCTAATCATCAATTAGCCTTCTGAGCCAATGAGCAAACACATTGTACCATTAGAACACTGGAGTGATAGTTGCAGGAAATGGGCCTCTATACACCTATGTAGATATTGCACCAAAAACCAGACATTTGCAGCTAGAATAGTCATTTACCACATTAGCAATGTATAGAGTGTATTTCTTTAAAGTTAAGACTAGTTTAAAGTTATCTTCATTGAAAAGTACAGTGCTTTTCCTTAAAAAATAAGGACATTTCAATGTGACCCTAAACTTTTGAACGGTAGTGTATATTGCAAATGTGGAAGCGCAGGTGACAGAGAAGACGTTTGCGGAGGTTCTGTGCGATCACTAAACCGGTCGAGGCTGGAAACGGGTGAATTTGCACTGAGGGACCTGGAGGAACAAATGCACTTTCGATACTTTCGAATGTCAGCGGGCCGATTTGACGAGCTTCTTCGCCGTATACAGCCTGGCGAGTGGAGAAAAATGGTGGCCAATGATTCTAACTTCACGATGGTGTCCCGAGGCACACTCAATGAGTGATAATAAACTGTGAACTATGCATGGTGTGTAAACTGTGTTGTGCTGTGTGTGTTGAAAATAAATATCAAAACAACTGTTTGAAAACAAACGAAAAGATGATTAAAAAAATCACAGCACTAAAACAATACAACACACAATATGCATTGTAGTATGTATAAAATGTTATATAAAATAGTGTTTTACCCTAAATTTACTGTATTTATAATAGAAAATAAAAATACGTCTTTGATTGGCCCACTGGAGAATGTTACCAAAGCCACTGAATAATCATAAAAAAGATCTCCTTTCCCACACTGTTCAGCGGCAGTTAAAATGTGATACCTTTACCGGCTTGGTTTCCATTAATAATATTAAACGTAGGGGTTGGCGATATGAATGGTATAGAAATATACGGATATGCATTTTGCCCATAGTATGGATTTTGTCTATACCGTGGAACTGTAGTAGAGATTTCAATTTTTGGGGGGGGTCACAGACACTTTCATACCTAGGCACAGTATGAAAAAACTTAAATACAAAAACAATCACAATCATTGTAAGGAAACATAGCAAGCAGTATGATGCATTCGTTTTTAAATGGTACTTCACATAATCTAATGTTGCTCAGAACTACTGTCGGCCCCCATATGGGGACTCGCCAGTGTTGTTTTCTTGCATTATTGCTCGCACTCGTGTTATACTTTTATAGCTCTTCTCTTGGCACTTATTGGTTCTCACAATGTATGTTTCACAATCTAAAAGCCCACTGTGTTTGGGGTCTATCACGTGGCTATGCTCAGTGACCAATGCTCTTTGTAAAAGCTCTGTCTTCTAAGTCGCTTTGGATAAAACGTTTAGCCTACAAAGACTTGAACATAAAATATTAAGCATGATATTTTAGCCTCGCAAGCGAAGATACTATGTTAGTTAGAATTTTAAAATATGTATTGTAGGAAAACAGACTAAACTATTCAGCAATTCATAATTCTTTGTAAATATTTACATAAATAAATATAAATATTTAGGCTATATAAAAGTATTGTCGCCTAATAGCTAATCAGCTAATTAGCAAATCAGCTTATGGAAAACTTGTGTATTATATTAATTCATGATACAGACTGATATATTTCTAATATTTATTCATTAACTTTTTTATGATTATATCTGACAACTAAGGAAAATCCAAAACTTAGTATCTCAGAGAATTAGAATATTGTCAAGGTTCAATATTGAAGACACCTGGTGTCACACTCTAATCAGGTAATTAACTCAAAACACCTGCAAAAGCCTTTAAATTATCTCTCAGTTAATACAGCCATATACCAGGATTTTTTTTTATATTTCATGCTGCTGATCAACTTTATGGAGATGCAGATTTCATTTGGACTTGGCATACAGTGCCAAAGCTACCAGTACCTGGTAATGCTTTCTCTTGTAAGTCGCTTTGGATACATTTTTTTACTAGTTTAAGGACCAGGGTATCCCTGTTCTTAATTGGCCAGCAAACTCACCTGACCATAGAAAATACTTTTCATGTTCAAACTTTTTAGTTCACCATGAAATACGAAATACTTTCTATTGGTCTTAAATAATATTTGAATTTTCTGAGATACTGAATTTTTTTTCTTTCTAAATTTCCATAAAGTGGAATAACTTTTTGATATCAATGCATCCGGAAACTATTCACAGCACTTGCATTTTCCCACATTTTGTCATGTTACAGCCTTATTTCAAATTGTATGAAATTCAATTATTCATTTGTTTTTGAAGTTTGGGGGAATTTATAAAAAATTAAAACTAAGAAATCACATTTACAGTATTCACAGCCTTTGCCATGAACCTCAGAATTGAGGTCAGATGCATCCCTTTTCCACTGATCATCCTTGAGATGTTTCTACAGCTTAATTGGAGTCCACCTGCGGTAAATTCAGTTGATTGGACATAATTTGGAAAGGAACACACCTGTCTATATAAGGTCCCACATTTGACTGTGCATGTCAGAGCACAAACATCAAGCATGAAGTCAAAGCAATTGTCTGTAGACCTGCGAGACAGGATTGTCTTGAGGCACAAATCTGGGGATGGATGCAGACATTTTTTGCTGCTTTGAAGATCCCAATGAGCACAGTGGCCTCCATTATTCGGAAATGGTAGACATTTGGAACCACTAGGACTCTTCCTAGAGCTGGCCGGCCGTCTAAACTGAGGATTCGGGGGTGAAGGTCCTTAGTCAGGGAGGTGACCAAGAACCCGATGGTCACTCTTTCAGAGCTCCAGCATTCCTCTGTGGAGAGAGGAAAGCGTCCAGAAGAACAACCATCTCTGCGGAAATCCCCCAATCAGGCCTATATGGTAGAGTGGCCAGACGAAAGCCACTCCTAAGTAAAAGGATCATGGCAGCCCATCTGGAATTTGCCAAAAGGCACCTGAATGACTCTTAGACCATGAGAAACAAAGATTGAACTCTGGTGTGAATGCCAGGCGTCATGTTTGGAGGAAACCAGGCACCGCTCATCACCAGGCCAATACCATCCCTACCGTGAAGCACGGTGGTGGCAGCATCATGCTATGGGCATTTTTTTCAGCAGCCGGAACTGGCAGACTAGTCAGAATAGAAGGAAAAATGAATGCAGCAATATACAGAGATTATCCTGGATGAAAACGACCTGAAGAACACAGCCAAGGATTGGCTTCAGAACCACTCTTTGAATGTCCTGGAGGGGTCCAGCCAGATTCCAGACGTTAATCTGATTGAACATCTCTGGAGAGACCTGAAAATGGCTGCGCACAGAAGTCTCCCATTCAACCTGATGGAGCTTGAGAATTACTGCAAAGAAGAATGGCCAAAACTGCCTAAAGATACTGTATGTGTGCTAAATATTCGAAAAATACTTGAGGCTTAATTTCTGCCAAAGGTGGGTCAAGAAAGTATTAAGCAAAGGCTGTGAATACTTGTGTAAATGTCATTTAGTAATTTTCTGTTAAAAAATGCAACAAAAAAAGAAAAAAATCTTTGTCGATATGGGATATTGTGTGTAGAATTTTTTTAGATGAGAGAATAATTTAATTCAATTTGGAATGAGACTGTAACATGACAAAATGTGTGAAAATTTAAGCGCTGTGAATACTTTCCGGATGCACTAAATATTCTAATAATATGACCAGCACCTGTATACAGAGCCCTCCATAATTATTGGCACCCCTGTTTAAGATGTGTTTAAAGCCTTCAAATAAATGCAATTTTTATTGCCGAAGCATACTCTCTCACTGAAATTTTTTGAAAAATGTAACCTTCAACTCAAGTGAATTTTACGTAGAAATAATTATACTTCATAAAATCACCTGTTCCACAATTATTGGCATCCCTAACAATTCCTAGGAAATAAATGTGATTAAAGTATTTCTCTCATTTCTACAGTAGTTTACAAAGTTGATCAGAGTATGTAGGAACATTTAATTAGTAATCCATAACTTCCTGTTTCTCTGGGGTATAAATATGACGTGACACAGAGGCCATTTCTCTTCAACATGGGAAGACAAAGGAACATGCCATTCAAGTAAGGCCAGATGTGTGTCAACCTTCACAAATCAGGCAATGGCTGCAAGAAAATAGCCACTCGCCTACATTTGCCCATATCTACAGTCAGAGGAATCGTCAAGAAGTTTAAAACTACTGGAACAGTGGTAAACAAGCCTGGACGAGTACGTAAATTCTTTCACAGAAAAAAAATCTCAAAATCTCACTGTCACAGAAATGCAAGGAATGGTAGCATCTTGGAGTCACAAAGTCTCCAAAACAACCATCAGGCGCTATCTACATGCCAACAGGCTGTTTGGGAGGCATGCAAGGAAAAAACCTTTTCTCACTCAATATCACAAACGCAAACATCTGGAGTTCGCCAAGCGGTACATGACCTTCAACTGGGACCGTGTGCTTTGGTCAGATGAGACAAAGATAGAGCTTTTTGGCAACAAACACTCTAAGTGGGTCTGGCGGAACACAAAAGATGAGTATGAAGAGAAGCACCTTACTGCTGCACATACTGTGAAGTATGGGGGAGGATCGGTGATGCTGTGGAGCTGTTTCTCTTCCAAAGGCGCTGGGAACCTTGTTAGGGTGCATGGCATCATGATTGCTTTGAAATACCAGGACATTTTAGATCAAAATCTGGTGGTCTCTGTCCAAAAGCTGAAGATGGGTCGTCACTGGGTCTTTCAGCAAGATAATGACCCTAAACATATGGCCAAATCTACCCAGAAATGGTTCACCGGACACAGAGTCAAGGTCCTCCCTTGGCCATCTCAGTCCCCAGACCTCAACCCCATTGAAAACCTGTGGGGTGAGCTGAAGAGGAGAGTGCAGAGGAGAGGACCCAGGTCGCTGGATGATTTAGAGAGATTGTGCAAAGAGGAATGGTCGAAGATCCCTCTTTCTGTTTTATCACATCTTGTGAAACATTATAGGAGAAGATTAGGTGCTGTTTTGATTGCAAAGGGGGATTGTACAAAGTATTAACATCAGGGATGCTAATAATTGTGGAACACATGATTTTATGTTAAATATTTTTTTCTTCATGTGGGATTTGTTTTCGACTGAAAAATGCACTTGAATTAAAGCCTGGATTTCACTCTTTTTTTTCATTGTGGTCCTATAATATTTAGAAAGAAATTTTATTTTATTAGAAGCTAAAAAACACATCTTAACCAGGGGTGCCAATAATTATGGAGGGCGCTGTATATCACGCCTGTATATAGCCTACATATACAGACAGCCAGCCTGTCAGTATTATACAGCACTTATATTAAATATATATGTATTTATATGACACCCAACATAGTCAAATACCTAGGATAACAGTTTAAAAGTGTATTACCTTCAAGAAAATGTTGCTAATTCTTCGGAAAATGAACCCAGTAACATGGCCTTTAAGAGAAATCACGTTGCTATGCTCAGTGACCGATGCTTTTTGTAAAAGCTCTCTCTTGTAAGTCGCTTTGTATAAAAGCATCTGCTAAATGAATAAATGTAAATGTAAAATGTAAAAATAATATTGTCATACAGCTGCATGGGCCATCGTTAGAACCTTTTCACTTAGGCACGTGCCCCAGTATAAATCTGCTATGCAGAAAAAGTTTTAACAATTGGTCCACATGGTCCAATGGTTCACAAACAACCATTTAATTGTGTGCAGTCCAGCAAGTCCTGCAGTTGCATGCCTGACCAGTTTAGTTTTTTCTAGGTGGTGTAATTTAACTGAAATGATCAAAGTGAAGTTTATATTGTTTTGTATTTCCTATGTTTTACTTTTGTCTTTATATTTGCATCTTTTTTTGTATGCTAGTGTTTTACAGGAGTCAGTGCAGCTTGACCCCCTGGGTCTGCTGGAAGTTCAGAAAGGAAAGCGTGAAAGTTCACTGATTCGCAGTAATAGTGTGGGTGGTTTACTGCAGAGCCTAGATTCAGCTCAGAGACCTGGACACAGTGTTTCCACCAGAAGTCTACCCAGTAGACTGCATGAGGCTTGTGTAAGTGTAATTTTTTAAATCATATTTCTGTCATATGTAATGCCTTTCCTACCCATTCGATCCTCAGTTGCCTCATGATTAGTCTGTACTTGTTATTTAATAATACAGGAATGGTATATAGCTGCATGCAGAATGGGTCTGGGATGTATTCAAACAATCCATCAGTGAATGAAAGACAAGGATACTGTTCCATTGAACTCCATAGGCTTGTGTTGCACTTCTCATTCTTAAGTACATGAAGTACAAATGTCTAGGAATATTATACCACTGGAATTACCTTAGGCTTTGATTATGAAATGAATGCCCCAAGACATGTACAAGTCGATTGAATCACTGCAGAAAAACAAATGGTTTGTTTCCACATCATAAATGATGATTATTCCAAATCATGCCATATACTATATAGAGAATCATCCACTATTGTACTAGTACTTCTAGTATCTCTCTGGGCTTTCTTTGACAAACAGTCCTGTTCAGTGGACTATTACATTCTTTTCTCTTTTTTTGTGCCTCCAAGTGAAAAGGCTTGGGAGCAGACAAAAATGCTCCTTATGAGGTTTTTGATCGTCTTCTGTGCAGACAAACTTTGCTCACATTGTGCAGGGACAATGAGCAATATAACTATAACCTTAAGTACAATTGTCTTTTGCTACATTGTCCATGATAAAACTGCATATTGAGATTGAGCAATTTAGCTTTATTTTTTTATTTAAGTTTTTCAGGAAAGGGAACCCATTTACTCTCTTCAACTATATATATACTACCGTATTTTTCGGACTATAGGGCGCACTTAAAATAGTAAAATGTTCTCAAAAAACGACAGTTGCGCTTTATAATCCGAAGCGCCGTATATATGGATTAATTCTCGTCCCGTTGCGGAGTAATACATACTGTGCTTCACCATAATATTACAGTGTGTGTATAAGGATCCCAATGTGCAGTGTTGGGCAGTAACGTCACTACAAGTAGCGGCGTTACTAGTTTAACTACATTTCTCAGTAGCATGGTGGTAGCATTGCTGTTTTCTGAATCAAATAGCTTTTAAGTAGCTTAGCTCTTTTATTAACCAAGTAGTGCGGTAGCGTCCACGTAAGCTACATTTTTATAAAATCTCTGAAGCTCAGCGCAGCGGAGCTTTCTGCTGCGGTCTGAAGTAAAAGGAGGAGTCAGTGACGCTACCGCCATACAAGGCCATGTAGGTGGAGCTGACAGAAGCACTTCCGTACGACGGTAACATCATAGACCAATCCTTGGGCTGGCTACGTCTTTAATGCAGGGGAATACGGACAAGCTAGCTTGCTTCAATGCTTGAGTGAGTTACGTTACTTGGTGGAAAGATGGCAGAGGGTGAGGAGGACGTTGAGTTAGTTGCACATTGTCTTTAATGGTATAGTTCAAAATAAACATAATAGAGCAGTTTAGAGCAGATTTTTGTGTTCTGGTTTTGGAGCAGTGAGAGCACTGTTTAATAATTGTTTAATAAACAAATGAATGTAACATTTTTGCCTGCTTATTTGTCTGATTGACAGTTTTATTGATCACTGAGATAGCTTTGTCTTGGGATGAAGTTGTTCCAATAAAAAGTTGTTCCATAAAAAAATTGCTTCGATGTAGTTAAACTACTTTTGCCATGTTGCTGTAGCTTAGCTTGCTACATTTCTCAGGGGGGTAGCTTCGGTGTAGTGAAGCTACATTTCATGTAGAGTAACTGGTAGCTTAGCTCACTACACTTTCCAAGTAGCTTGCCCAACACTGCCAATGTGGCACCTGTCAAAAGACACGCTTACGACGCGGACTTATCTGACTGTTTTTTTTCTGCTTAATGCGCCTTATAGTCCGGTGCGTTTTATATATGAAAAAATATTGAAAATAGACCATTCATTGACAGTGCGCCTTATAATCGAGTGCGCCCTATAGTGCAAAAAATACGGTATATACTATATATGCAGCAAAATATCAGCACATTTAACCAATTTTGTTTAAGTCAAATTCAAGGAACCAATGTAATTCAGCCATAGACACCTTTCAAGCAAGTTGGAAGAGCTGGTAAATAGTTGAGCTAGTTTTGGTTAGATTTTTTTCTCTCTTCTCACTGTGCAGCCTACTCTTCATTTCCATGTTAGCTTCTGTACCCTTGCAGTTTGGTCAACTAGCAAAACTGTTGAAATGTATATGCATGCATTTCTTTTGTCTTTACAACATCATGTCTAGGTTCCATATCTCTTTATATCTATTTAAATATCACTATTTTTTCTTTCTACAATTACATCTTCTCCTGTGTGTTTCAGGATGTCCAAGGACAGAAGAGGTCCAATCCCAAACCTGTCTCAGTTCCTTATCTCAGTCCCCTGGTTCTACGTAAGGAGCTTGAAACCCTACTTGAGAATGAGGGAGACCAGGTATCTTACACAGTCACACGCATGTAATCAAATGTCTGAATTGGTTCACAAATTCTTTTCCGCATTTCTTCTAGGAAATAAAGGAAAACAAAAAATATTATAAACAGTCCAAATCTCTACAAGTGCATGTATTGCGCATAGCCTGCATTTTCAATCTTGCATATAAAGTAACTCCATTGCACTTTTTTCGTTGCTTCTGCCCGATCATCTGATTCTGTGAATCTCTAACCAAAGTGACTTATAGTTTGACAAATATTTTCAACAATCCCCATGGTGTAAGGTGTTTTCTGAATGGTAGTTGGGATAAAAGGGAGCCACAATCTATATTTTTGTGTTATTTTTTCCTGCATATTACGAAAGTGAAAATGTTGAAGAAGTCCCTCAACATAATAAACAACTTATTTAGAATAATTTTAGGATCAAAATACTCATCATTTGTTCCTGTTTACCTAAGCTTCCAGTTGAGTTGTGGGAACATCATGTGTGATGTGATTTGAATCACGGCGCAGCCGTGTTTTGAGTATGGATAGGTTTAGCGTTGTAGTCCATAATAATAATAATGATAAACAAGGAATATATATGAGAGAACAATGGTTTCTGGTACAATGGTACAATAGGTTGTGCTCGTCAAAGGCAAGTTCACCTATTTAAAGCTGCAAACTGCAGCTTGCACGTTGCAAACTATTTCAAAATTGAAAATTCTTCACAAATTGTCCCGGTATAGAGAAACACATGCTGCAGAAGACACAAGACATCAAAGAACTTGCTAAATTAATTAAATGCACCTGAACTCGTTCTTCGGCTCCTTGAAACTTCAACTCTTTTAATCTGTCTTTGTCCCCATTTCTAAAGGCTTTCTCCTGATGTATTCACATACTACTATAAAGCTGATTATTTATAGGTTATTTACATTTACATTTATTCATTTAGCAGACGCTTTCATCCAAAGCGACTTACAAGAGAGAGCTTTTACAAAGAGCATCAGTCATTGAGCATAGCAACGTGATAGACCCCGAACACAGTGTTTTTTTTAGATCGTTAATCATACATCATGAGAACCAATAAGTGCCAAGGGAAGAAGTTATTTTGTGATTAATTTTGATAATTTAAATTTTGCCATTTAGCAGACGCTTTTATCCAGGGCATCGGGTATGAAACTGGTCACGTGTGCTAAATTTAGTGTGGGAAGCAGACCACATAACATGCAGGAACATACATGAGTGACATACATGCAGGAAAGTGCATATTATATATTATAATAAATTATATACCGTAAATGTTATGATAATCATGTGTACACTGATTGTATTAAAAGTTAGACATAACAGGACATCTGAAAATTTTAATGTCTCAGGCAAAATTTATTGTCTTGAAATTATAATAATGTATGTATTCCTTGTGCTTGTACGTCAGGTTATCTATACTCAAAAATTCCTGAGTCAGCATCCTATAATCTTTTGGAATCTGGTGTGGTATTTCCATCGTTTGGACCTGCCAAGTAATCTCGCAGGCCTCATTCTCACATCTGAACACTGCAATAATGGAGTACAGGTTGGTTTTTTTCTCTTCCATTATGTATCTATTCCAGTTAATTAACATTTTCATTATGTTCATTATATCAGGAGGGTGAGGGGAGTTATGGGCTGAGTGATGTTGTGTTGGGCAAGGCTCTTCACCTTACTTCACCTTAAATATCCTAGTATGTGCTGTAAATCACTCTGGATAAGAGTCTCTGCTAAATGATTAAATGTAAATGTTTATCTTGAATACAGAGGCTTTCAACTTAATCTGGAGACAATATGCTTCATGTTGTACTTTGATATGGTGTTTGGAAACACAGTAACAGTGATGAGGGAGCTACCACCAACTATAGGACTGATTAGCCCCTTACAGGGCAGACATTTGGTAATTTAGCAGACACTATTATCCAGAGCAACTTGCAGCAAGTACAGGGACATTCCCCCTGAGGCAAGTAGGGTGAAGTGACTTGCCTAAGGACACAACGTAATTTGCATGGCCAGAAATCGAACCGACAACCTTCTGATGACTAGTCAGATTCCCTAACCCCTCCCCTACTGCAGCCACCTGACTCCCCAAGTAAGAAAGACAACTGAGGGCTCAATACTGGCTTTCAATCAACATATTTCATTCGTTGGCTACGTTCATTGATCACATTTATGTTGGAACTGCAGGGCCGCAAATGTGGTAATTGGTTTGGTTGTAGTTCTCCAGGGTCTAGGAACATGTATAGACGGGTGTCATCTGCATAGCACTGAATATTTCTTCCAGAGCTTCAAATTAAGTTTCATAGAGACAACATGTTGAAAGAAAATAGCAGAGGGCATAGGACAGAACTCATTCAGAGCTCATTCATGAACGGCCATAATAGTGGACCAATTGTGATCGCATGGATAAAAATGTTTTTGGGTGAGTGTGCTTTTTTGTTTATGTATTTGTCCATGCTTCTATGTAGCTCCCTCAGACATCGTTATCTCAGGACAGTAAACAGGTATTTGTGCAGCTGTTGTGGGACAATATCAACCTCCACCAGGAACCTGGGGAACCACTCTACCAGCTCTGGAGATCACTGTGTGAGTAGATACACAAACACGTAATAAATACTTCAGGATTCACAAATATGGGAAACCAGACAAAGTTAAAGACCTTGCTAAGGAAATACAATAATGTATATTTGCAGGCTTAAATTTCAGTATTTGTATGGAAATTAAGTAAATTAATGGAAATAAATGTGTCAAATTGTACAGGTGCTGGTCATATTATTAGAATATCATCAAAAAGTTTATTTATTTCACTAATTCAATTCAAAATGCTAAACTTGTATATTATATTCATTAATTACACACACAGACGGATGTATTTCAAATGTTTATTTCTTAAAATTTGGACGATTATAACTGACAATTTAGGAAAATCTCAGAAAATGTAAATTTTTCTTAAGAATCTTTAGAAATCTTGGTCCAACTGAAATGTATGAACATGACAAGTATGAGCAAGAGCATGTACAGCGATCAAAATTAAGTTGGAGCTCCTTGTGCCTGAATTACTGCAGCAGTGCGGCTTGGCATGGAGTCGATCATTCTGTGGCACTGCTCAGGTGTCATGAGAGCCCAGGTTGCTCTGATAGTGGCTTTCAGCTCTTCTGCATTTTTTGGGTCTGTTATATTGCGTCTTCCTCTTCACAGTAACCCATCGGTTTTCTGTGGGGTTAAGGTCAGGTGAGCTTGTTGGCTAATTAAGAACAGGGATACCATGGTCCTTAAACCGGGTTTAACTGGTAACTTTGGCACTGTGTGCAGGTGCCAAGTTATGTTGGAAAATGAAATCTGTATCTCCATAAAGTTGGTCAGCAGCAGGAAGCATGAAGTGCTCTAAAACTTCCTGATACACGACTGTGTTGACCTTGGACCTCAGAAAACACAGTGGAACAACACAGAGCAGATTACATGGCACCCCAAACCATCACTGACTGTGGTAACTTTACACTGAACTTCAAGCAACGTGTATTGTGCGCCTCTCCTCTCTTCCTCCAGACTGTGGGACTCTGATTTCCAAAGAAAATGCAAAATCTACTTTAATCAGAGAACATAATCCCCCCCAAAAAAATTCAGGTATTTGCAGGTGTTTTGAGTTCATTAGCTGTCACACCAGGTGTCTTCAATATTGAATCTTTTCACAATATTCAGATTTTCTGAGATACTAAATTTGGTATTTTCCTCAGTTGTCAGTTACAATCATCAACATTAAAATAAATATATATTTGAAATATATCAGTCTGTGTCATGAATTAATATAATACACGTTTCACTTTTAATGGAGTTATTCATTATTCATTATCTACCGCTTATTAGCGGTGCCGTTTATTCCCGTTAGGGGTCACGGGTGACTGGAGCCTATCCCAGTTACTTTCGGGCCTTAGGCGGCATACACCATGGACTGGGGCCAGCTGGTTGCAGGGCTATGACACAGACATTGACAGACAACATAGAGACAACTCTCACAGTCATATACTAGGGGCAATATTTCATCCAATTAACCTACCTAATTAAACATGCATGTCTTTGGATGGTGGGAGGAAGCTGGAGTGCCCCGTGGAGGTTATTTCACAGTGGAGTTTGTGAAAGAAATACACTTTTGGATGATATTCTAAGTATATGACCAGCACCTGTATACCAGCCCTGGTATGTTGTTACATTCTTACATAATATTACATTTTGGTAAGATATCAATTTAATAATGTAATATCTCAAAGTTGGGAGTCAGGTGGCTCAGCGTTTAAGGTGTTGGGCTCATGATTGGAAGGTTATGAGTTTGATTCTTGGCTTTGGCTATGTGATGTTGTGTCCTTGGGCAAGGACC
This sequence comes from Protosalanx chinensis, assembly GCA_030340685.1. Lineage (NCBI taxonomy): Eukaryota > Metazoa > Chordata > Actinopteri > Osmeriformes > Salangidae > Protosalanx > Protosalanx chinensis. The sequence goes on from CM059341.1 coordinate 700,334, forward strand.
CTACTTGCCTCAGAGGGATTGTCCCTGTACTTGCTGTAACTGCTTTGGATAAAAGCATCTACGAAATGAATATTATTATTTATTATTAAAAGCATAAATTGATGAGAAAACCGTTGTAGTTGTCAAATAAGTTTACAATTTCCAGCTGTTATTTTATAGGGGAAAAGAAGGGGACATTGGCCCCAACAGATCACCAGGAGACAAGGACCCTGCTAAATAGTATTGTCAGAAGCATTCAGACCAACGATGTTTTTGGCCCCATTAACTTGCTAATTCGAGAGGTGAAACGCCACCCGGAGTTGAAACGGCAGAGGTGAGTTGTTCCAGACTATGCCCTGAAAAATGTTGTTAGGGAGGACCCTTTTGTTATTGTGGTATTATTATCATGTTGGTGTAATAAGATTTCGAAGACCTGTCTTTGTATAAGGTGCTAAGCAATATTACAAAATGACCAAATTATTAACATCAGGGTGAATTTGCACCTGGGCCACATACAGTATTTCATGTGTCCAAACGTAAGTGTCACAGTGACCTAGGCACTTGATCTGTTCCACACACAAGGAAGACTGTGACCATGTGATGTGCAAAGGAAACTTAATATCTCAATAATTATTGAATTAAAGGAAAATGTACATGTTTGCTCATGCTACCATATTGATTGATACTGATTTAATCACAGGTTCGTATGCCATTCGTCCATCCATTTTCTCCACTTTGATTATTATTTTTGTATTGTTTGTACCTCACAGAAGCATCTACAGAGAGATACTGTTTCTTGCACTGGTGGCATTGGGACGAGAGAACATTGACGTGGGTAAGTCAATTGTACAGCGTAACACATGTACAGACATGGTAGTCCCCAAATATAGCAGGTATATATATTATAAAACATACATTTATATTGTGTAGTTTTTGTCAATTTTTTTAAATGGTTAAGTTCCATATATGTTTGCCTTATTGTTTGTAAATTCCGTGTTAGCTAAATGGAAAAAAGGATGGATAATTTAACTACTTCATTAAGGGGTCCTTTTAAGACCAGTGTCCATTATTCAAAGGGCACATCATCCTCTTGTCATGGCCCACATAATGCATGCCAAATTGTCTCAGTTTAATCTGAAAGCAAACTCTGAAATGTAGATGTATAATAATAATTATGTACAGATTTTGAAGATGTCCTTGACACTACATTGAACCCATTAAATTGATACCATGGACAATATGTTTTTGTTATAAAATTCATGAAACATGTTGTGTCTTTACAGAGGCCTTTGACAGGGAGTACCGTCTAGCCTATGATGAACTTAGCCCAGATCAGCTCAAGGTCCTGCATCACATTGACAAGCCTCCTAGCAACAATGTACAGTTGTGCCTTAAGTGCTTTGGAGCGCCTGTCATCTGACACTCCTCAACTAATAAATTTTACGTGGTTGTCGTTTGATGTACATTGGGTGATTTACAAGACGAAGAGCAATGGATAAGGGGATAAAGATTGTTGTGATTGGTGGAAGGTTTGGAAGTTATGGAGAACTTTTGTGCAGTGAAACTATTATTTTCACACATTTATATAGTCCAGATATGATAGTAAAAAGGTTCCTTTTCAATCCTGTCTTTTGTGTAAGGTTTTCATCCACCTGCTTATTTATCATCCATTTTGGGATTCTGTTGCAGTTAGTCCCTTTAAGTGCAGATGTACTAATGAGTGGGCTTGTTCCAGCTTCTATCCATTTTCATTATTTGTTTTGTTGTTGACTACTTTTCTACTATGGGAACATTTAAACAGTTTGTGTGTAGCTTGATGTCAGAATGCATCTGTCATCACAAAAATAATAACTTGTTGGTCTTAACAATGGATGTCATGATTTTGTCTAAATGCTTTTCTGGACAATTTGTTCTTTGTCACTTAGATGGGAATATTTGAGGACAATCAATCAGTCAGATCAGCTTTAAAACATTCCATGATATATGCACTTATGTCTTAAATATAAAATATCTGTGTGTATAATCAGCGTTCCTTTTATTTAGAAAGCCTAACAGAAGAAATGTGTAAATAATTATGTTAAGGTTAGGCCCAAAAAAATATATTTGTGTCTACAAATCATCCCACAATTTGCACAGCACCAGGATTTATATTACATACTTTTCGTAGTATAGTACAGTACATGACATTGTGGTTATTGTACAATACGTTTGATTTGAAAAATATCACACTTTTAAACTAATCACACAATTTAAACTTACTTTTGGGCTTATACATAAACTGTGAAATGGATTTGGCATAAAGGTCCCTAGCCATTATCTGTTTCTTTCCTTAACCTTTTGTATTTTTCTTTTCTCTTATCTTTCAGCTGCTTAGGAATTCTAATAGAAATCAAATACATCTGTCTTAGAAAGAAAATCAGGTCACTTACATTGAATCTTTATTTCAATCAGCAAACATATCTCAATAACACATTGTTATGTTGACGTTATTCTGACTACAACAAAGTCGACATTTTGCAGACTGCTTTTCCATGTAAACTATACAAAGTTAATTGTTTCATGTCTGTATTTTGCACGTTGTCTACCTGTATTTTCTTGACCCCAATGTAACTTTTTTTATACAGGGGGGGAAAGCCTGCATTCCATTCCTAACAATTTCCGTGCCTTAGTCTTGAAACTGACAAGTGCGTTTGAAGGGTAAATAGATCTTGATTTTGGGCCTACTGTTCACTGAATATGTATTGCACTAATACAACTTGTAGGGGTTATTCTACAGATTACTGTATGTTAATGCAATACATTTTGTGCAAATTACCAATTTAGAAGGTCTTAAAAAACCAACATGATATAGAATCCTACACATTATATAAAAAAAGTTGTATTTAATATTGATTGACTGCTGATATGATTCCCCATGCATGTATTCCCCAATGTAAGTACATTTGAATATTTTCCAGAGAAGTAAATGCAACATTTTAAGGATATAGTAACATGCCCATCTTTGCAAATGGTTTCAGTCATCATGCTATGTAGAATAGATATGAATATCTACATAACTTCTAAAGTGACCGATTTGTTACATAATTAATGATTAATAAAAATTATAAATAAAAATGTGTTTTGTTTAAACAGAAAAATAAACACAGAATTTTTTTTGTTAAATAACACACTAAGATGTCTGTTTACAGTTATGTATATTCTAAAAGATACAAAATGTATTATGAAAAGGTACCACATTTTTCGGACTATAAATCGCTCCAGTTTATAAATCACACCAGCCAAAAAATTCATAATAAAGAGGGAAAAAACATATATAAGTGGCATTCTTGGGGGAATTTGATAAAGTGGTATTTGATCAAATCCAACACCAAAATCACACGTAATCTTGAAATGTTAAAATAAATTAAAATAATTAAAATTAAAAAATTAAAAAACAGGCTGAATAAGTGTACATACTAACATTATATGACGCATAAACAACAAACTGAGAACGTGCCTGGTATATTAACGTAACATATTAAGAGTTATTCAGATAACTATAGCATAAAGAACATGTTAACAAGTTTACCAAACCATCAGTGTCACTCATGCAGTTTAGTGTGAAAATAACGTGAAATTATTTCAGTGTTGGGCAAGCTACTTGGAAAGTGTGGTGAGCTAAGCTACCAGTTACTCTACATTAAATTAAGCTTCACTACACTGAAACTAACCCCCAGAGAAATGTAGCAAGCTGAGCTACAGCAACATGGTAAAAGTAATTCAACTACAATCAAAGCTATTTATTATTTTTAATTCCAAGGCAAAGCTATCTCAGTGATCAGTAAAACTGTCAATCAGCTAATTTGCACATTTGCGGGACGAACTGCAAATTAACTCTAAATTCAATAACTCAACTCAAACCACAGTAGTAAAAGAATAAAGACCTGAGGGGTATTGCACAAAACCAAGATAAGGGGTTAAGCCGGGATATGTTGGGTATCCTGACTGAATTTAGCCTCAGGTCGGTTGCATGAAAGCAGATAAAACTTAGCCTGGTCAAGTTACCATGGTGATTTATTCTCTGCAGCTAGCCTGCTCTGGACCAGGCTAACAGCCAGGCTAAAATTAATCCTAGTGATTCACCTGTATTTCCACCGTCAATCCTGTGAGGAATTCATGTGTTTTACAGATGTCCATGATCTTTTTAAATATTTTGCATCATTTTAATTATACGGCATTAAACATTTACATATATATCAAGTATATTGTCATTTAATTAAAATTTACAACAGTCTTTTTATATTGATTTAAGTGGTATTATTATTACTCTGGCCAAGTGTTATATTGATATGCTGATGAAGACTGCTTGTCAAACTGCCGTCAGAGGTTTCATAAAGATGTATTTTATTGCAGTACAATGAACCATCGCTATATCATGGTTCAGTACAGTGAACCCTCGCGATATCACAGTTCAGTACAGTGAACCCTCGCAATCTCACGGTTCACTACTGAACTCTCGCTACTTCACGGATTTGCCTTGTGCATTGTGTTCTGAATTCTGATTGGCTACAGTCTCTCCGCGTCTTCTCTACCTGTGCATCAATAAAGTTGCGGTTTACGGTAATATGTACTGTACACGTACGTAACATTCAGACGTGTACAGTATTTTAATTCAGAAAAAGTTAAACTTATGGACAGGCTTAATTATAGCCCAAATATGACAGCTCCAAAGGATTGTACAATTTAATAATATCCTTCTCCTCCTCATAAAACTCCATCAGGAGCTGTTGTTCTGTGGCCGTGAAATATGTTGCGTGACTCTTGTCCATGTTCTGATCAGTGATTCTGTGAGCGATCACAAGGTCTATTTAAGAATACCGTGAACACGCATTTATCCTGACTACCTACACCTGGCTTGACATAGCCGCGCCTTTTCATCCTGGCTTGGCAAACGTGCAACCAATTAAGACAGGATACGCCGACCAGACTAGGGGGGTATTGCACAAAAGTAGAATAAAGAAATCCAGGATAACTGAGCAAACGCGGCTTGACCTAGTCTGGCCATCGTATCCTGGCTTATTTGGTTGCACGTTTGCCAAGCCAGGATGAAAACGTCCCTGGTGGTTGCCTTTTTGTTTGCACTTAATTTTGACTATGCAAATTCAGGTGCATGCTATCCTGTCGTGGATTGGTCCTTTTCTGGTGCTGAGACCACCCAACCTGCCAATCAGAAGACGGCAATCAACCCTAGCTTTCCTTTAAATAGTTTGTTTGTCCATAGTTCAGGGTGGCTGTGAACCAGTGATCAGTTCACCTAGTTAAGACTGGTCACATACCACTTGGGTTGACCTAGAGTTGAGATTTGAGATTTGAGATTTGGTATATTTTGTCTTTTTATACTTATTTTTTTTTAATGTATGCCATGTTGCCAAATCTTTATGTCCTAGCCTTTGTATAGGCTCTTTTGTGTTAAATGTCATTGTGCAAGAGCACTTATTTCTTACTAGTTAATTAAACACTTTAATTTAACCAGAACCTGTCCAGTTGCCGCGTCCAGTTTAATTTCAATTTCCCAAAAATACGTTACTGCTCTCCAAAATGAGCCGGGCTGTAACAATTATGTTTGGATGACTCCCTCGGGATCAATTCTTCTTCGTCCTCACCTTCTGCCATCTTCAAGTAACGTAACTCACTCAAGCAAGCTAACTTGTCCGTATTCCCCGCATGAGAGACGTTGTAGCCAGCCCAAGGATTGGTCCGTGATGTCACCGTCATATGGAAGTTCTTCTGTCGGCTCCACATACACGGCCGTGTATGGTGGTAGCGTCACTGACTCATCCTTTTAGACCGCAGCAGAAAGCTCCGCTGCGCTGAGTATCAGAGATGTTTGTATAAAATATAGCTTGTGTGGATGCTACCGGTTAATAAAAGAGCTAAGCTACTGAAAAGCTATTTGATTCAGAAAACAGCAACGCTACCACCACGCTACTCAGAAATTTAGTTAAACTAGTAATGCCGCTACTTGTAGCGGCGCTTCTGCCCAACACTGAATGATATAATAATGTGTTAATAATTTCACACATAAATTGCTCCAGAGTATAAATCGCACCCCCGGCCAAACTATGAAAAAACAATTTATAATCCGAAAAATACGGTATATTAAAACGAGTTAGTTAGTTAATCGAGCATTAGTTTACCTTGCTTCCTACTGGAACAACAAATACAACACAAACCAACAGTGCTCTCCCACCTCCCCAAACCAGTGACCATGCTCATGGCCTGGTCGCTTCCGAAAAGCACAGAGTTTCCCTGCAGCTGCCATCCAGAACATTGACATTGCAGGATAAGAACCTATTGATATTTGAATATGACACAACCCTGATTAGAGAGGACAAATCCGTTTGAGCGTATACAAAAATAAATAATCTTTTAATAGTTATTCCTCTGGGAAATTCTACAATTAAATTACATAGTAACTATACTTAAACCTGTGTGCACAATAATGTTGACAATATTTGCAAAATATTTACGTTTTAAAGTTACTTCCGTTAATCACCATCTCCTACCTGTCTTTGTGGTCGCAAGCTGCCGCTTGACCAGGGGCACATAACAGGGTCTGAGGTGGACCAGGTTGTGGTCGGACCAACCCAGAGAGGGGAGGGGGGAAGAGATGTATGCGTCCTTAGTGTTGGCATACAGTAGGTCCAGTGTCCTCTCCTCTCTAGTTGGACAACTCAAATACTGGTTGAAGGTGGACAGTGTTGATGAGACACTGACAAGGTTGAAGTTGCCTGATATTACTATCATTGCGCTTGTGTGCTTGGTCTGAAGTTGCGCAATTTCCTTATGAATGGCGTTGCACGCCAATGTTTGCTGACTGTGGGATGTAAACAGCAACAACAATGGTGTGTGATAATTCACGTGGCAGATAACATGGCCGGAGTCCGATGGCTAACAGTTAGACGTTTGGGCTACAGACGCTCTGTCTGATGGCAACGTGACCTGGGTTACAACATCTGTTGTTTAATAGCACAGCCAGCCCTCCACCTTTCCACATCGGTGTGATCCCTATCCCGGTGTAGCCATGTCTCCTTGAAGCACATCAGGCTACACTCTCGGAACTCCATCTGACACCGGGCTAGCGCTGCTTGCTCATCCATATACAAAAGTTACACAGTTAAAAACAGAAAGAAGTTACAAATTAAAGGAAAACAAAGTCGGCGAGACAGAGCCCGTATTATAGGCAGCCTGCATGTTCACGCTTGGGCAATGGTACCAAGCAGGAGGTCTTCCATAGCTGTGGTACCAAGCCTCTCAGCTTGAGACTCAGGTTGAAGACATGCTCCATGATCCCGCATAGATCGTCAGCGCAGGATTTCAGAAGCCTGGGGCTGATACCATCTGGTCCAGCTGCTTTCCTTGCATTAACCTTCCTCAGCTCTTTCCTCACCTGGGCAGATGTGAAAGCGGGGCTCGAGGGACAGGAGAGAATGAGTCCATGGGGTTGTGATGGGGTGGGGGAATGCGTGGAATGTGCCAAGCCAAGGGCATGCAGGGGTGATGAGGGGGGGCATTGTCCAGGTGACAAGGTGAGAGGCAACAGCTGGGGAGGGGTAATGGAGAGTCGTTTAATCAGAATCAGTTTTAATCGATTTACAAACATAAAATTCACTTTGGCAGAAAGGAGAAAAAATAGAACATACATTTGACATATAATAAAACAGGATTACAAAAAATATAATGTAAAGTACAATACAAATGACATAAGTACAAATAACATAAGTACAAAAGTGGGCACTAGCTGTACAGATGGGGGGGAACATAACTATAAATATAGCTGCGAGCAGCGATGGTGGATTCCTCCTGGAACAGTTTATTGAATTCAAAGTGCAATATGCAAGTTTGGTGTGAATACATCCAAGACTGTAGTGACCCCTGTGCTGCAAGGGACAAATAATTTAATATGTGAATGAGAAATATTTGCATGGTTTGTGGCTCCACCTATGGCTGATGATGTGTAATTGAAGGTGGGGTGTGGCCCTTAGCGCCCCCTGGACTCTAGCAGACAAACAAAATCTAAAATGTTATTGATAGCATTTGTGATGGTTCTTCTGACGATGATAACTGGCAAGGATGAAGAAGATTGGACAAAGATTTTAGGAGGAGTGGCAAAAAAGCACACTCATGAATTTATGATGTACAGAAAAATCCAAGGACTTGCTATTATAAATTGTTGGGACTTTTTTGTTCATTGTGACAAATAAGGCATCTGTAATTAATTTCAGGATTTTAGGACAAAAGGACTAAAAATGACATCACTTTGAAAAAGACACAAATGGTTGGTCAAATTAAGGCGTGGCCTGTAGCGCCCCCTTTGCTCTCAAGGGAACCAAAATGGGTGTGGTAGTTCATAATGTTGTACTGTTTCACCATGCCTAAAATATTTTTACCGCTGTGATCCAAGGCTGCCATCAAACCCATGCTACAATTGGTATAATAAATACTGTATTTACTGCAAGCAGCGGTGGTGGATTCCTCCTGAAACAGTTTATGGAATTTATATGTAATTCAAATGAACAAAAGAATGAAGAAAGGAAAACAAGGCAATGGTGTGAATACATCCAAGACCGTAGTGACCCCTGTGCTGCAAGGGACAAAGGATTTAATATGTGAATGAGAAATATTTGCATGGTCTGTGGCTCCACCTATTATCCAAAGTAAAATGGCAGTGTAACAAGTTGCCAAGGTAAACTGGTAATGGGTTGCTCACTTAGGGAAAACACAACATTTATTACAGGTAAATAAATACCCAAAATAAGGTGGTTTTAAAGAAGGTGCAAAGTACAATGGCAATATGAACACAAGAATGAAGAGAGAAAAAAAGGCCATATTTTCAATTAGTGAAGAAGTATGAACATTGTGCCATAAATCGAAACTTTTTACTCATTTGGTCCAAGGGCTGCCATATACTTCCACTTTACAAGAACAATGTAATTGAGTGCAGTGGGATTCTGGATGGGGGTGTGGGGGTGTTGGTGGATGTAGCAATGTCATACTGGCCGCAGCCTCCTGCCAGAAGGGAGCAGCTGAAGCACAGAAAGTCGGCCACACTCGCTCGCTTCAGGGACCTTGCGGTGTGCAGGTCCTCGAGGGATGACAGGTTGCAGACTATCACCTTCTCAGCGGCATGGATGATACGCTGCAGTCTGCTCTTGTCCTTGGCAGTGGCAGCAGTGTACCAGACGGTGATGGAGGGGGTGAGGATGGACTCGATGATGGCAGTCTAGACTTGCACCATCATTGTCTTTGGCAAGCTGAATTTCTTCAGCTGCCGCAGGAAGTACATCCTCTGCTGGGCTTTCTTTATGAGTGAGCTGATGTTACTTGAGGTCCTGGGAGAGGGTGGTGCCCAGGAAACGGAGGGACTCCACAGTGTTGACCTGGGAGTCGCACAGGATGATGGGGGGGGGAGTGGGGCTGGGTCCTTTCTGAAGTTCACAAGCATCTCCACTGTCTTGAGAGCGTTGAGCTCCAGGTTGTTCTGGCTGCACCACTTCACCAGTTTGTCCACTTCCCACCTGAAGTCAGACTTTTCCCCACCAGAGATGAGCCCAATCAGGGTGGTGTCGTCTGCAAACTTCAGTAGCTTGACAGATGGGTGACTGGAGGTGCAGCTGTTGGTGTACAGCAGGGATCACCAATCCTGGTCCTCAAGGTCAGCTGTCCTGACAGTTTTCAAGGTTTCCCTGCTCCAGCACACCTGATTCAAATGAAGGGTCATTATGAGGCATCCACAGAGCTTGATAACGACCCATTCATTAGAATCAGGTGTGTTGGAGCAGAGAAACATCGAAAACTGTCAGGATAGCGGACCTCGAGGACCAGGATTGGTGATCCCTGGTGTACAGGGAGAAAAGCAAGGGGGGAAAGAATGCAGCTGTGAGGAGATCCGGTGCTGATTGAACGTTTTTGAGGTGTGCCAGGACCAGGCGCTCGAAGGACTTCATTACCACAGATGTCAGGGCGACGGGTCTGTAGTCATTAAGTTGGTCTGGACTTCTTGGGCACAGGGATGATGGTGGAGGATTTGAAGAAGGCTGGCATGTGGCATGTCTCCAGGGAGGTGTTGAAGATGTTGGTGGACACCGGAGACAGCTGGTCAGTGCAGTGCTTAAGCATGGCAGAGGAGACAGCATCCGGCCTCAGGACGGTCCGATTGGCCTTCTAATCTACAGTAGAATTTGTTCAGTTCATCGGTCAAGCAGGAGTCGTTAGTGGTGGGTGGGGCTCTGGGCTTGTAGTTGGTAATTTGCCTAAGTCCCCTCCAGACAGAAGCGGAGTCGTTTGAGGAGAATTGTTCTTTCAGTCTCTCTGAGTACAGTCGTTTAGCGTCTCTTACGGCCCTGCTAAAGAACCTTTTGGACTCCTTAAATCTGTATCGGTCCCCGGACTTAAACGCCTCCTCTTTCTTTAACATCAGACTTCTGAGTTTTGCTGTAAACCAGGGTTTACCGTTGTCGTAGCTGCCCCTGGTTCGTGTTGGTATGCAAGAGTCCTCACAGAAACTAATGTTAAGGGATACGAATCGCATCACTTTTAGAAAGAGCAAAAATGTGTGGACTTTAGCGCCACCTTTGGACCAGACTGGGTGTGGTAGTTAATAATGTTGTTGTGTTTGACCATGCCAGAAATCTCAACTTTTTACTGCTGTGGGCTAGAGGTTGCTGTGAATGCATCCAAGACCGCCCACTATGATGTACTGGACAAACAATTTTGAAAATCATCTATCGATACCTTTTGTGAGGGTTCCTCTGATGATGATACCTGCCAATCCTGGGGAAGATTGGACAAAAATCCTAGGAGGAGTAGCGCAAAAACATGTTTCATAAATCTGTATTGTACAGAAAAATCAAATGGCTTGCCACTATGAGATGTTGAGAACTTTTTGTTCATCATGACAAATAAGGCGCCTGAAATAAATTTTTTGATTTTAGGATAAATGGGATACAAATGGAATAATTCATAAAAAGGCCAAAAATGCGTAAATTTGGGCGTGGCATGTAGGGCTTTGGTCTCAAGTGGACCTTATTGGGAGTGGTAGTTACATTTACATTTATAGTTAATAAAGTTGTTCTGAGGACTTCCGGTTGACGCCATGCTGACAGCAGCTTGAGGGAATCGCTCCGTCCAAAAGTTTAATAATTTCCTAATAAAACCAGTATAATACTCGGCGACCATCTAACAAATTCGACCTGACGAAAACTAGAGGTAAAGGACAATCTAAACAGAACTCAGTTAAGGAAAAAGGCGACAACCTGTAGCAACTAACTATGATGCAAGCACAGAGTGCTAACATGCGGGATTCTGAGTCAAACATTCTGGCAGAGCTCGAAAAGATGAGGAAGGACAATCAAGATGGACATACTCAGACTCAGCTATCTTTAACGCGGCTGGAAACGTCGTTCGGGGAACTGAAAGGAGAGTTTACTGAATTACAAAAGAGAACCGCGGAGGCAGAGGACCGTATCAGTGCTAATGAAGACACGGCCAGACGTCATGAGCGGGCCCTCCGCTACCTACTGCATCGAGAGATGGATTTGAATGCACGGTGTGAAGACATGCAAAATCGTCTAAGGCGAAACAATCTGAGAATTTATAAAGTGACTGAAGGGTGCGAGGGAAGAGATGTTAAGCGGTTTGTACATGATTTGCTTGGCTCTGTTCTTCAGCTCCCCCAACATCGTTATTGAAAGGACACACATGGCGTTTACTGCTAAGACCAAACATGCTGATGCTGCCCCTCGTTCGCTGGTAGTTAGGTTTCTTGACTTTTCAGTGAAAGAAACCATACTGAAACGGCCTGGGAACAGAAAAAAGTAATGTACGAAGGAAAACAGATCTACTTTGATCATGACTTCTCTCCCGAGCTGCAGAAGAAAAGGGCGATGGTGCGTGATACAGTTAAGCAGCTAAAGGTGAAGAACACGAGGGCAAAGTGTGTTTTTCCGGCACAGTTGAGAGTCTATATGGAGGATGGCATGAAGACCTACCCGACATTGGCAGATGCTGTGCCGGCACTTGAGAAGTTGGGGGTGCACGTCCGAGTGGATGAGAGAGCAACTGGAGATGGAGCTGTGCCAAAACGGGTGGAATACAGCGGGAAGGAGGCCCATTGGAGGACCAGCGACACTTACCAACGCTGAAATTAAAGCCTTCTTTAACAAGGATAACTAATTTGTATATTCGCCGAGTACATCTTTCCAGGTAAACTAGTATAGTTAGGAGAGAGAAAAAAAAAGAACATTCTCAATATGGACGAGACGCGAGAACCACTCTGAGTGGAGGACCACCTATCCACAGCCAAGTCGCTGATGAAGCGCTCTGGGTGCGACAGCGATACCGCACACAACGTGTTTTTGTTTTGTTTTCTCTTTATTTATTTTTTATTTTTCCGCGGAGGACCAGTCACCAGCCTCCGTCCAAGATACATCAGGGACTGGGTCATTTCTGATGTATGTATGTGTATAAGGGTATGTGGAAGCCTACATTGTTCAACTTGTTACTCATGTGTTCTTTTGTCCTGAGACGTTTGTTGGACCATATTGTTATTTTTAGTAATGACTCCTCTTATAGGGATGTTTGTGAGATACAAAAAAGGGTTATAGCAGTGAATATACAACATAACAGATGGATAGCTTAATATGTGTTACGTATAATGTTAAGGGTTTAGGTAATCCAATTAAAAGAAAAAAGGTGCTGAATCAACTGAAAAAGTTTAACTGTGCCATAGCAATGCTACAGGAAACGCATCTGTCTGACAAGGAGCACATGAAGCTGAGGAGAGAGTGGGTAGATCAGCAATATAGCTCCTCGGATCAGAGTGGGAGGAAAAGGGGAGTTGCTATCCTTTTTAGCAAATCTGTGTTTTTTTGCCACGAGAAGACCGTTGCTGATAAGGATGGGAGATTTCTGATGCTTATTGGGTGTATAGGGGGCACTAAAATTACCTTGGTGAATTTATATGCCCCAAATGAGGATTGTCCAATTTTCTTTAAAAAAATTGCACGCTTGATAGCAGACAAGGCTGAAGGGACTGTTCTCATAGGGGGGGACTTTAATTGTGTTTTGAGAGCATCTATAGACAGACTCCCTGCTGACTTTGGCCCAAGGACTTGGAAATCTTTAACTCTCTGTGCACTGATGGACGAGTTGGGTTTGATAGATGTTTGGCGTCACCTGCATCCCAAGGAAAACGATTTAACTTGTTTTTCAAATGTACACGGCAGTCACTCTAGATTAGATATGTTTTTGATGACAGGTGTGGATTCTTATAGAGTGACCCAATGTAATATTGAAGCGATTACTATCTCAGATCACGCTCCAGTCTTTTTGACGCTACAGTTGAGTCCGAATATTAACTTTCAATACTGGAGAGCAAATGTATCTATTCTAAATGCCGAAGCGATTCAACAACAAATTAGAAAAGGGTTATTAGAGTATATTCAGTTTAATGACAATGAGACCGTAAGTCCATCAGTGTTATGGGAGGGAGCCAAATGTGTCCTGAGAGGAAACATTATTGCGATTTCATCAAGATTAAAGCGGGAGAGGCTTGCAGAACAGTTAGGATTGGAGTTAGAGAAAGATTACCATACAGTACAAGATAGTGACACTCTTAATAGGTTGAAAGAAAATAGACAGATATTAAATGATTTATTAACCTATAAAGCGGAGGGGCAGCTTCGATTCACAAATCAACGGTATTATGAATTTGGTAACAGGGCAAGTAGACTGTTAGCATTTCAGTTGCGGAAGGCACAATCAGGCAGAGTTGTCCATAGAATTAGGTGTCCAAATTCTGGGGAAATGCTAACACAACCCAAGGATGTGGCAAAGGCGTTTGCCACTTATTACCAAGATTTGTACAAGGCAGAGAGCTGTCAAAATAAGGGTGAAAAAACAGATACATTTTTTTACTCAATATGTCTTACTACATTGACTGAGGAGGAAGCCGATCTATTGACACGCCCAATTACGAGAGAGGAAATAAAAAATAGTATTTTAAAACTTTAAAATAATAAATCTCCAGGAGAGGATGGCCTCCCAGGCGAATACTATAAAATGTTTGAGGGAGAGCTTATACCTCTTCTGGATAAAGTTTATAATTATGCACTCTCAGTGGATCCTCCTCAGTCATGGTCTGAAGCGATCATTAGTGTAATTTATAAGGATGGTAAGGATCCAGCTTTGTGCTCGTCTTATCGCCCCATTAGTCTCCTTTGCGTGGATTTCAAGATACTGACTGGCATCATTGCAAACAGAATGCAAAAGTATATGAGAAACTTGTGAAACCCGACCAGACTGGCTTTGTCGCCGGTAGACAGGGGACCGACAATGTTCGAAGAGCTTTGAATCTCCAAATAGTAGCTCAGAAAAGGAATACCCCATCAATGCTTCTCAGCTTGGATGCTGAGAAGGCTTTTGATCGGGTCGACTGGGGTTTCCTACAACAGGCATTGAGGCACATGGGCTTCGGTGAGACGTTTATATAGTGGATCCGGACTTTCTATAAGAATCCAAGGTCACGAGTAAGGGTCAATGGGCACTGCTCAAATTTTTTCCCATTGGGACGCGGTACTAGGCAGGGTGAGGTTCTTTCACCCTCTCTATTTGCTTTGTTTATAGAACTGTTAGCTGAACTGATTAGATCCAACCCTCTTATACAAGGAATACGAGATTCATCCAAAGTTCAACATAAATTGTCATTTTTCGCAGATGACATTTTATTATTTCTGGAAAACCCTATTGCTTCTGTCCCAGCTTTGCTTCACTGTCTTAAGGAATACAGTATGGTATCAGGTTATCAAATTAATACACACAAATCCGAAGCCTTAATGATTGTGGGGACTTGGCCATTGCAGCTGGATAATCTTGTTTCATTTAGACACTCCAAGCAGGGGTTTAGATATCTTGGAGTAATTCTTACCCCCCTAACCAGTTGTTTTCAGCTAATTATGATAAATTGTTAAAGGAAGTCAGATTTGATTTAAACAGATGGGATGTACTACCACTTTCTCTTTTGGGCAGAATTTAATGTATAAGAATGAATATTCTTCCAAGATTATTATTTCTATTCCAAAACCTACCTATTGCTATACCACAATCTATTTTTAAATCTTTAGAGAAACTATTGTCAAAATGTATATGGCAGAACAAAAGACCAAGAGTGCGCCTAAAAAATGTTATGTCGTCTAAGGAAAATGGGGGCTTAAATCTACCAAACTTCAAGTTGTATTACTGGGCTGCCCAAATAAAAGCCGTGGTGGCATGGATCATCCAGGATCCGGAGTCACAGTGGGTATCTATGGAGGAATACTCAGTGCCGGGAATCTCTCTTTCTCAGCTCCCATTTCTCAACCTGCAGTCTCAGAAAAAAAAATACATTTTGAATTTATGGGTTAAACACGCTTTAAATATTTGGAATAAGGTCCAAAAGCTGCTGAAGGGAAAGACCGCTTTATCTCGAGCTATGACCATTGATAGAAATATTGAGTTCCTCCCATCCTTGTCAGACAGTAGCGGTTTCCGGGGATGGGCTGAGAGAGGTCTCCTCACAGTAAATCAATTGTTTGATGGTAATGTATTTAAATCCTTTGCCCAACTAAGAGCAAAATTTGAGTTACCCTCAAGTGATCTACATAAATATTTTCAAATAAGGAGCTAACCTAGATGCTGACCTAACATGCTGTGGTCTGTCGGTCAGAAAGTCCATAATCCAGTGGCAGAGGGAGATGTTGAGGCCCAGCTCTCCAAGTTTGGTGATCATCTTGGAGGGGATGACGGTGTTGAATGCTGAGCTGAAGTCCACAAACAACATACGCATGTAAACTGATGAAGGTCCTGTGTGGGTGGAAGGTTGCTCTTCAAGTGTGCCAGGACCAGTCGCTCGAAGTACTTCATAACAATGGGTGTGAGTGCTACGGGGCGATAGTTGTTTAGGCACGTCAGGCTTGAGTTCTTTGGCACCGGTACAATGGAGGTGGATTTGAAGCATGCCGGCACAGCTGCTCAAGCAAGGGACAGGTTGAAAATGTCCGTAAAAACTCCTCAGCGCATGCTCTCAGCACACAGCCAGGGATGCCGTCCGGGCCACATGTCACATGTCGCCAGGGGGCGGCGTTGTCAAAGTGCTCCTCATTCTCAGCTTGTAGCAGTGCTTGGCCTTTTTGATGCTAATCTTCAATTTAACCCTGGATAGCCTGTTTTTCACCAGATCTGAAGGCGGTCTTGCAAGCCTTCAGCAGGAGCCACATCTCCCTGTTCATCCACGGTTTTTGATTTGGGTATGTGGTGATGCGTTTTTGTGTGGTGACACTGTCAGTGGTAGTGTTTTGGACACTGTCTTTAGGTTTGAGTGATTAAAATAGCTGGCGCTGAGCATTGCAATGTGCTAGATCCCAAAACATAGCGGGGTTGTAGATTATGAAACATACATTGTGGGAAACCAATAAGTGCCAAGGGAAGAGCTATGAGAGCATTTAGCCGAACAGATTACAAATTTAAGGTAGGCCCCTCCAAATGTTGATCGCTAATGGCTAAGTACAGGTCTTTCATGGTCAGCTGGGCATTATGTTACAACCCGGGGTCATAACCTGGTATGTGTTGTGGTATATGTATAGGTATGGGGTTATTTGTTGTGTGCTGTTGTTCCTCCCTGCCTCTGCCTTTGCCAGATTACAAATTTAAGGTGAGTCTCTGACGGGCAGTAGTCTATCTGTAGGACGCAAATGATAAAGCAACAACACTAACGAGTTTCCGCACAGGGATTAACAAAGTAATTCTGATTCTGAACAACCACAACTGATATTTCTAAGTGCCATTAAATTCTCGGAACAAGTGAGTCTTAAGCCTTAAGAGAGGGTTTTTTGAGTAAGGGTTTGACTATGGCCTGTTTGTATACCAAGGGAAAAGTGCCAGAGGTGAGTGAGGAGTTGAGGACATGGAGAAGGAACGGTGTAATAGAAGGAGATAAGGTTTGGAAAAGAGGGGAGGGGATTGGATCAAGGGGGCAAGAGGTTCAGATTCAGATTCAGAATACTTTATTTATCCCGAGGGAAACTCCTTCGTATCAACGGCACACAGTCTCGCAAAGCACACAAGGGTAAGGGTGTGAGGTAAAAGATTAGAAAGTGTACACAGGGATAGGGGGGTGGGGGCAATAACAATAAGTAAAAACGTTAGGTGAGGTGAGGTGGGCAGAGGCTTGGATAAATGATTATGTACAGACTATCCGATTACAATTATGCAAGTATTGGTCTTGCTGAATATACAGTGTTATGACAGGATTTACAGTTTTTTACAGCATATACAGGATCTACAGGATTTACAGGTTTTTTGCAGAATATACAGTTATATTACAGTTGTACCAGAATATTGCCAAATATGCATTGTTATGTTACAGAATGTTGTGTCAGACTATTGCCTAATGTCCATTATTATATCACCGGATGTTATGCTATGTCACAGAAATTGCAGTTGGCTTACATAACTAATGGTGAGAGGAATTGTAAAGTTTGTATGGCCACAGGTAGAATTGACTTCCTGTGGCGCTCTGTGGTGCATTTCGGGAGGATGAGTCTCCCGCTGAAAGTACTCCTTTGTCCGACCAGCACATTGTGGAGTGGGTGGGAGGTACTGTTCAGGATGGCGTGTAGTTTGGTCAGCATCCTCCTCTCCGACACCACCGCCAGAGAGTCCAGCTCCACCCCCATGATGTCACCGGCCTTCCGGATCAGTTTGTTGAGCCTGTTGGCATCCGCTGCACTCAACCTGCTGCCCCAGCAGGCAACAGCATAGAGCAGTGATACTCACAATTTTTTTCACAAGAGCCACATTGGCCGAGCAAAATCAAGGGAAGAGCCACCTTTAAGACCCACCCCCTTTTGCAAAAGACACACCCCCTTTTGCAAATGTTAATTTCTACATATAAATTCCATGTCCCACAAAAAAATAAACAACACAGTCAATACATTTTCAATTAAGACCATATGTATCTTAATACTGGGATGAGCAGAAACTGGCATGCATGTCCTTGACTTTCTTCATGTTGTATTTGTAGTTTGTTGTTGCAATCACAGTGAGGCATTCAAGATGAGCATGGGTCAGTCCGTTTTTCTGTTTCCTCTTGATAGTGTTCACGGTTGAAAATGTTGACTCACAGGTGTATGTGCTCATGAAGAAAGACATCACTTTCTGTGCAAGTGGTTTCAAACTGGGAAAGTCTGCTTCAGAAACCAAACTCCAGAATTGGACAACACCTGCTCCAGGGGCGTCGTTAGCCCTGTTTTAGGGGGGGGGGCCTAAAATGTTCTTCAGCCCCCCTAAATAATGATCGGGATTATTATCGGGCCGCCGAAGAAATACGCTAATTAATAACAATATTTTATTAAAAATTACCGGATGCTCTCGGTTAAATGTCAGTCACTTGAGCGTCAAAAATGTAACCCACAAGTTCGAAAAACTAGTAAAAAAACGGACGTCTTTGGGAATCGCTGGTTGGCTGGCTCGCACCCCCACTATTAACTATTACTATTTCTGAGTCTGAGAACGGTGTTTTGGCACGCGCCAAAATCCAAGCCATCTCAAAAGATGCAACGCTCTGCAGTGGAGGTTGTCATGTGGATAAGATTTTGCTGTTCACAAAGTGAAGCAGTGAGCTACGCTAATTTACTTTCTTATTTAACTGCCAGGCGGATGCGCAGTTTTTAAATGGTGCTCCAAGTTGCTTCGTTTGAAACAGGCGCGGGTTTGTTTGCATATTACAGATGATTCATGCCATGAAGAATAAATAAGAATTCGTCTGTCCTGCTCGCCCCCTCTTCGTCGTCTTCATGCGGATTTTCGTTTGGTGTTACTGCTGGTTTTCAACCTTTTTTCTTAAAAAACTGACCCATTGTGCCCGCAGCTCAAGCTGGCTTGCTCCATCCTCTGTCCGTCGTCAATCCCCGCTTGGTGCGTAACGGCATGCGGGTTTGGCGGCCGTATTCACGCGAGACCGCAGAAATTTACTTAATTCATAGTTATTTTACTCTTTTTTTTGGGGGGGGGGGGGGGGGGGGGGCTGTTACCATATTGTTATAAGCTTAAGTTATAACAACTAAGTTATAAGTTGTAAGCGCACATGTTGTGGTCTGCCAGTCAGGTAGTCTACAATCCAGGACCCCAGGGATTTATCCACCTGCATCGCTGCCAGCTTCTCACCCAGGAGAGTTGGCCGGGTGGTGTGGAAAGCACTGGAGAAATCTAGGAATAGGATCCTCACAGTGCTTGCCGGCTTGTCTAGATGAGTATAGCAGCGGTCGAGCAGGAAGAGGATGGCGTCCTCTACTCCCAACCGGGGCTGGTAGGCGAACTGAAGGGGGTCCAGGAAGGGTCCGACCATGGGCCGCAGCTGTTCCAGCACCAGTCTCTCCAGGGTCTTCATAATGTGGGAGGTTAGTGCCACCGGTCTGTAGTCCTTGGAGCCGCTGGGGCGCGGCAAGATGTCTTCCACAGAACAGGGACCCTCTGGAGACTCAGACTCAGGTTGAAGATGTACTGCAGCACTCCACACAGCTGGGGGGAACATGCTTTCAGCACCCTAGGGCTCACTTTGTCAGGGCCAGCAGCCTTGTTTGCGTGGAGTTTCAGCAGTTGTCCTCTAACCTGTTCCACAGTGTTCCACAATTAGGTCAGACATGCCTGCCTCAGATAAGGGGGAAAAGGAGGAGAGACAAGCAGAGGGGTCAGACAAGATGTGAGAGTGGTTAGGCAGGGAGGGTTCAGGGAATTGACTAATGATGTCGGCGATTTTATCCCCAAAGAAGCGGGAGACGTTGTCTGCTGTCAAGGTAGAAGGAGGAGGAGGGTTGAGGAAAGAGGAAAAAGTAGAGAACAGTTTGTGGGGGTTATGAGCGTTATTCACCTGTTTCAAGAAGTAGTCGGTTTTTGCCTCCGTTATGTGAGTGGAGATGGTCTTGAGGAGGGAGTGGTACTTGTCGAGATCATGATTATCCTTGGACTTGTGCCACATCCTCTCCGCTGCCCGGAGGGAGGAGCGCTCTTTCCAAACGACCTCTGATAGCCACGGGCAGGGGGGAGAGGGCCAAGCAGGTCTAGTTGCCATGGGGCAGAGTTGATAGCAGAGCATCAGTGGCTGCGTCCGTTGGATGAGAGCTGAACTCATCAATGGGAGCCAGAGATGATATTACCACAGAGGTGAAGAGAGAAGGACACAGGCTGCGAAGGTTGCGGCGGAAGGTCACAAGTGGTGGTACAGTGGGAGGGGTTGGATGAATATGAAAAGTAAAAGTACAGGACAGTAATCAAAATACTCAAATTTAATAAAATTGCAGAAGTAAATGGACAAGTATTATGTGAGACAACATTAATGTTAGATTAGCATTCATGAGATCCTTTGCATTGACCATTTATGGTGTTTTCAGGGCGGGGGTACTACGATAATTCACATATGCACACTTGTGGTTAAACTGTAACTTTATAAAGAGAACTTTGCTCAGAAGTGTGCGTACACACAGTTTTATAAATCTGAATTTTTTACACCAACGCTTTTGGGCAGTACGTACACTTTTAGTAAGAATCCTACATATCCACACAATGAGACCCCAGGCCTTTTGAGTTCCCAAGTTTACCAGTGCACTCTTTTTTGGCCACTACGAAAAATGTCTGCTGTCTCTCTGATGGATTTCTTATTTTTTTCAGCCTTAAGATGGTCTGTTTCACCTCCATTGACCGCATATTGTGTGTTCACAGCAACAGCTTCCAAATGCAAACACCACACCTGGAATCAACTGCAGACCTTTTAACTGCTTAATTGATGACAGGTTAACGAAGGAAGAGCCCATGTAGGAATTCCAAATCTTGTAGCATTGAAGTCAATGGCAGCCCTTGGATCACAGCAGTGAGATTTTTGGCATGGTGAAACAGTACAACATTATGAACTACCACACCCATTTTGGTCCACTTGATACCAAAGGGGGCGCTACAGGCCACGCCCCAATTTGACCATTTGTGTCTTTTTTTAAAGTGATGCAATTTGTACTCTTTCATAATTGTTTGTCTGCTACAGCCAAGGGGCGCTACAGGCCACACCCCAATATGCCTTTTTAAAAGTGATGCCATTTGTATCTCTTTCGTCCTAGAATCCTGAAATTCATTCCATTCCTCACATCAAACAAAAAAGCTTCTGCAACTCCTAATGGCAAATCTTTAGATTTTTCTGTAAAATATTAATTTATGAAACGTGTTTTTTCGCTATTACTTATACAATTCAAATTCAATCAGCCCTATTTTGGGCTGGCAACATTGGCAGACCAAGCCTCACAAAATCTGTCCCCCAAAAATTTATATTCCAAACCGTTTGTCCGCTACAGCCTTTTTAATTTGGCAATAACACAACTAAACAGGAAGTTCCATCTTATGATTCCTATGAAAATCAAAAAAATCTTTGAGAAATCAACGCCTAACTTGATATGCCACCAACAACACACTACAATATGAACCCCATTCAATAGCTGATGACTTATGACTTCAATGACTGATGCTCTTTGTAAAAACTCTCTCTTGTAAGTCGCTTTGGATAAAAGCGTCTGCTAAATGAATAAATGTAATGTAAATAGCTAAGTTCATATCTTTCTAAATGATTTAAATAAAATAAATAAAATGTATTGCTAAGGCTAATTTAATGTTTATACAAGTGCCAAGCAAAAACTGATAGTCCGAATCAATCACAAGTTAATATGTAGACTCTTGACAATGTGTTGTATACAAATCTGAGAAAAGGTTGAATATAAGATGAAAAGTAGATTAATGATGAATATTTGAAATGTGACTGCTTGGCTAAAGGCTAAGACTGTCTTGCAAATCCTCTCTCTGTCATGCCAGACCCAGTGGCTCCAAAAAAACCTTACACGCACAAGAGTCTGTTGACACAGTGGGCTGAGTAAGCACCCACCTTCACCCTGGAAGGCTGCTGGATGGATCATGACATTTAAATTTATTCATTTAGCAGACGCTTTTATCCAAAGCGACTTGTCACACCAAACTTGCAGGGTGCACATTCCATTGCAAGACAATTGAATTATTCTGGTAAATGGCAGCCTTAGACCGAAAGAGTAAAAGGTTTTGTCCAAGTGAAACCAATTTGTATCCCTTTTGTTGAGTCCTGAAATTCATTACAGATGACATTTGTCATGATGAAGAATAAAGTCTCAACAACTCATAATGGCAAGCCCTTAGATTTTTCTGTACAATATAGATTTAGGGAAAAAAATCTTAGCTATGACTCCTACAACATTTGTCCAATCTTCCCCAGGATTGGCAGTTATCATCGTCAGAGGAACCCTTACCAAAGTTATCAATAGGATTTTTGATGTTCAAAATCCTTTGTCCGTTACAGCACAGGTGGATGTACATCTTGGATGTATTCACACCAAACTTGCAGATTGCATTTTGAATTACATATCAATTTCATAAATTGTTCCAGGAGGAATCCACCATCGCTGCTTGCAGCTATATTTATATATAGTTTTGCAGCCTTCTGAGTCAATTGTCCAGTTACTTTTGGTCCCTTGAAAAAGAGGCAACTACATATTGAAGAGCTGTAATTCCTGAACCCTCGCTCCAATTTAAATGTGAATACTCTCAGATTACAGCTGAGAGTCTGCACTTTAAGACCATTTCAATTTCATAATTGTATCCTGAATATGTTTTCGTAAACAGCTAAAATAACAAAGCTTGTGTCACTCTCCAAATATTTCCTGGGCCTAACTGTATGTGCATGGTATGACAAATGTAATCGCAGTCTAATATAATTATTTATTTTATGGCCTTATTAAGAAAGCACAGAAGAGGATGTACTTCCTGCAGCAGCTGAAGAATTGAATCAAAATTGTTAGCTCAGTAAGTAACCAGTCACTTATGAAATAGGCGACAATTGTCAATAATGTCACTGCCAATTTATAATATTTCTTAACCTTCATTCAATCAAGATTGGTTGGGTGGAGACAGGTGATTGTTTTCTGGTTTCCCCTCTGAAACAAATTATTTTAAAACGTGTACAGGCGTTAAAAACGACCGTGTACATACGTCAATTGATGTTATCTGTACACGGTTAATTATATTGTATACAAACGTTTAATTTTGGGTTTTGGCACAAACGGCCTTCCATACTAAATCAGCGTTATTGAGAGGCACCTGGCTGCAGTCCTCTGCAGTGGGGCAGCTCTACGGTGTAGCAGCTCTACACCAAGGCAGGAAGTGACGCATTTTTTCTATTTATTTTGTCGAGGGGGGGGGGGGGGGGGGGGGGGGGAGTGAGGACATTTAAACCTGGATGTCACGACACAGACCACATCTGTTCCGAGTTGCGGTAAATTGCAGATTCTCCACAGAAAGTAAAATGCATGATTTCTTGTCAATATAAGTGCCGTAAAATAATAACGTTATAGAAGTCATTAATGATTTACCGAATAATTACCGAAAGTGTACTTGGGTAGTTGTTATGAAGCTAAATACGATAACGTCAAAGTTTACTTTCATCAACAAATTATCAGGGATTATTAAACGCATTAGCTGTTATCAGGGTTTATTAAATGTATAGGGCGTTAAGTAAATTTTTGCATTTGTTTGTGTGTAACGTTAAAATACATTTTTGTAAACTCTCCTTGCATTAGCTGGGTATCGTCACAAAATTAGATTAGATTCAATTTAATGTCATTACAGTTAGCATCCAACCAGAAGTGCAAAGCAGTTATTACAACAGAATGTAATTGTATACTCTGTGTAATTTATGTTTAATACTGTAGCATCTTGTACTATACAGCTGTACATTTGTCTTAAATCACTTTAATCTGTACCTACCCTGTATATTCTGATTATACTGTTCATACTGTATATTCTGAGTATACTTATATTTATTATATTCTGTTTTTATAACTTTTGCATTTCTGGTTGGATGCTAACTGTATTTCGTTACCCTGTACTTGTACCTGTGTAATGACATTAAAGTCGAATCTAATCTCAGAATATACACAGTATGAAGAGTATAATCAGAATATACAGGGTACAAAATGTGAAAGAGTACATGGCTCATTTTTACTTTTAAAATGTTCTGCCTCTGTTGTATACTACAGTATGTAAACTAAACGAGTACGAATAGCTTCTGCACCATCAGTACTTTTATTTTTTGATACTGAGGGTGGAATTTCACATTTAGAAGGGCCCTCTGACCTCCAGATGTAAATGTTGATTCATGTCTGTCTCCTAAACCTGTAGATACACATTTGCATAACACCAGTTAATCAAAGGATGTCTAGTCCCAGTTTGAATGTTAAAAGGTGTGCAGATCACTCTCTAAAGAGTGGTTTGATCACTATGTTCAGCGGCCCTCGAGGACCAGGATTGGAGACCCCTGACTATGTTAAATGTGCCCCCACCTAATGTATAGATGGTGATATTAGAGGTGGGCACTGATGGGATCCTTTCTTTTTGGAGCTTGTGTTTTGTATATTACAACTGATCATTTTGCTTGTCTATATATATTTTCAGGAAGAAGAGAAGCAGGCTGCCAATGTGGACATTGCCAATGTGGACCTGCCAATGTGGACACACCAGTGGAAGGGGTAAGCTTTTTCACAGTATCTATTGGTCAGATACCGTTGGTGCAGCAGCTATGGTATCATATTTTTTTCTTTTCCATAGGACTCAATTGAAGTTCGCATTCTTCACAATTAAAGACATGCAGCAGAGTGGACCTGCAACCTACCATCCTTCGTGGACCTGAGGTGATTGTGGCCGGCTCCTCCCACCCAGGACACCCTCTGCTTCAGCTGCTCCCGTCTGGCAGGAGGCTGCGGTCCATCAGGACTAAAACCTCTCGCCATAAGAACAGCTTCTACCCTTCGGCCATTGCACTCTTCAATAGGGCCAAGGACTCGGAATGACTTTGCCACAAACTCCAACCCCCCCGATCCAGCATCCCACTGCACATGCCACTTTTGCACACAACACCTCAAAACCCCTTTTGACACCTTAAAATAATTGACTGCTGTGTTTGCACCACTGTTTTGTAATGATGTGTATACCCCCCTGACATTTTTACACCATATTTTTATTGTACAATGTTCTGTTCTTGTTAAATATGTTCTCATGTTGCGAGAATAAAGTCTAATCATATTGTGACTTGGTGTGTTTTACATGTTATCACTGATCATTTAATTATTGGCTTGGATTACACTGTACATATCAGCACAATACAATTATTGGCATAGATATAGAGCCAAACATGAAAAACAGCAGTGCAATAAGGTTCATTTACAATTTATTATTAATATAATGAAAAGGCAGTAAAGTATTGTATAGTACACAATAAAATGTATAGGCTTATGACGTCTTACGAAATGTAGGCTGATGAATACGAGTCATAACTTCCACTGAGCTATGTTATTCCTAACCTCAATTGTTTTCAGTTATCAGCATTTTCACCTTATCTTTTCACGATCCTCAGCTTTGTAGTAGGCTACAATACATTATTGAGCCCCGAGTCATATCACCCACCCTTTATTTTACGTAATGACTAAATTGTAAAATTACGCAGTGCAGTGTATATTAGTCTGGCTTCTTGTCTAAAGTTTACTATATAAATATGATATAACGATTTAAACTATAGACAAGGAATTAATAGATTTAACGTAATCTAATGTGTTTACTAATTAATGCATTTGGGAGGAAAACCGGAAATGCGCTTTTTTTGTTGTTGAAATTTTGCGCTTTTATTTTGAAATTCACTTCCTGCCCTGGTGTAAACTGCCGCTCCGTAGAGCTGCCCCACTGTAGAGGACTGCAGCCAGGTAGTCTTGGCGTTATTAGCGCTTGGTTGAGGTACGAGGCTTTATTTTCCCACTGGGCTTGCCATAGCTAGCTCCACTGATCCTCAAGTATGAGAAGTAGACGTCACACGACTGTTTCCTTAGGCAGGTTGTCCATGGTCCTTTCAGGCCGCTACACGCTAGCGAGTTTGACTCAGTAGTTGGGAGGGATTTTGAATTTTGAACACACGGTACCTTGCAAGGTAAAGGCTTTGTGATGGCTTGTAACTGTTTTTTATAACAATTATCTCAAGACTTGGTCGAAATATCTAGTGGGAATATCTTAACATTTGTTATCGAACTAGTAAGCGATAAATACTTATTTACACCAAGCTAGCTCGCTGTTGCTTACTATTTAGCGAATTAGCTGTTGTTAAAGCGTAAGGCTACTAATATCTTCATCGATTTCCTTTCAAGAAAGTTTGTTTTTAGTCATCGTTCTGTAACTGTTAGAGCTAGTCTACAGGTGTTAACTTTACTATATGACTGTAGCACGTAGGCACATTAATGAACGACGCTGCGGATATGAGTGCTGTCGTCGGAGGGGAGCGTTTTTCAATAGACCCATGCAGCAAGAAGAGAGAAAATGAGAAGAAGAAGAGGTCTCGAGTGAAACAGCTCCTTTCAGATATAAAAAAACAAGTTGAATTCTGGTTTGGGGATGTAAACCTGCACAAGGACCGGTTTCTAAAACATCTGATTGAAGATTCAAGAGATGGATGTAAGTAAACCGTTTATGCAAACATTAGTAGGGTGGACAATAGAACGCGTTTTTCCTTGCCAAGCTAACCAACTGTCAAGTGATTCTAGAGCGCAGGTAGCCAACACATTGAATCGAACGTCAAAATCGAACACCTTAATTCTATCAAATGTTGGTTGCGATCAACGTTGAGAAAGTATATGAAAATATTGCTTATAGTTTTTGAAGCTTTGGCTACCTTTCATAGAGGGTCACCACAACCGGGAGACATATCTTAAACGAAAGGTTAAGTTGTTTTACCAAAATAAGGTATGTTTAATCAATTCAAAAAATATAAACATTTTGAGAAAAATCAAGTTGAAGTCATGTTGATGAAAATCCCATAGGAATGCATTGAAATCTGAACGTTCTATGATGACAAAAGTTGGTTTTCCCCCCATGTAACCTATTTTAGCATATCAGCACAACTGTTTTAGTTTCTGTATAGCTGGGTCCTGCAATGATATGCAATCTATCACATTTTGAAAAACATCGAAAGATATACAGTCAGGTCCATAAATATTTGGACATTGACACCATTTTCATCATTTTGGCTCTGTATACCACTACAATGGATTTGAAATAAAACGATCAAGATGTGCTTTAAGTGCAGACTTTCAGCTTTAATTTCAGGGTATTTACATCCAAATCAGGTGAATGGTGTAGGAATTACAACACATTTTATGTGCCGCCCCCCTATTTAAGGGACCAAAAGTAATTGGACAATTGGCTGCTCAGCTCTTCCATGGCCAGGTGTATGTTATTCCCTCATAAAGGGAGTTCGTTATTTCATTGACAAGGAGCAGATAAAAGGTCTAGAGTTAATTTCAAATATGGTATTTGTGTTTTGAATCTGTTGCTGTTAACTCTCAAAATGAAGTCCAAAGAGCTGTCACCATCAGTGAAGCAAGCCTTCGTTAGGCTGAAAAATCAAAACAAACCTATCAGAGAGATAGCAAAAACATTAGGTGTGGCCAAATCAACTGTTTGGTAAATTCTTAAAAATAAAGAACGCACTGGTGGTATCAGTAACTCCAAAAGACCCGGAAGACCACGGAAAACAACTGTGGTGGATGACAGAATAATTATTTCCCTGGTGAAGAAGAACCCCTACACAACAGTTGGCCAGATCTAGAACACTCTCCAGGAGGTTGGCGTATCTGTGTCAAAGTCAACAGTTAAGAGAAGACTTCACCAGAATAAATACAGAGGGTTCACCACAATATGTAAACCATTGGTGAGTCTCAAAAACAGGAAGACCAGATTAGAGTTTGCCAAAAAACATCTAAAAGAGCCTGTACAGTTCTGGAACAACATCCTGTGGACAGATGAGACCAAGATCAACTTGTACCAGAATGATGGGAAGGGAAGGAACTGCTCATGATCCAAAGCATACCACCTTGTCAGTGAAGCATGGTGGAGATAGTGTTATGGTGTGGGCATGTATGGCTGCCAATGGAACTGGTTCCCTTGTATTTATCGATGAAGTGACTGCTGACAAATGCAGTAGGAAGTAAGAAGTGTTTCGGGCAATATTATCTGCTCAGATTCAGCCAAATGCTTCAAAACTCCTAGGACGGCGCTTCACAGTGCAGATGGACAATGACCTGAAGCATACTGCGAAAGCAACCAAAGAGTTTCTTAAGGCAAAGAAGTGGAATGTTCTGCAATGGCCAAGTCAATCACCTGACCTAAATCCAATTGAGCATGCATTTCACTTGCTAAAGACAAAACTGAACGGAAAATGCCCCAAGAACCAGCAGGAACTGAAGACAGTTGCAGTAGAGGTTGCAGAGCATCACCAGGGATGAAACCCAGCGTCTGGGGATGTCTATGGGTTCCAGACTTCAGGCTGTCATTGACTGCAAAGGATTTGCAACCAGGTATTAAAAATGACAATTAGATTTATGATTATGTTAGTTTGTCCAATTATTTTTGGTCCCTTAAAGGGGGGGGGGGCACATATAATATGTGTTGTAATTCTTACACCGTTCACCTGATTTGGATGTAAATACCCTGAAATTAAAGCTGAAAGTCTGCACTTAAAGCACAGCTTGATTGTTTCATTTCAAATCCATTGTGGTCGTATACAGAGCCAAAATGATGAGAATTGTGTCAATGTCCAAATATTTATGGACCTCTTGAATAAGACTTTTTACCAGCCTGTAACATTAGGATTGGAGTGCTTGAGCGCTGGCTAGAAACAGAGATGTGATGTAGAACAATGCAGAGCCTGACCAGAATCTGACAGATTCTCGGTGCCACAAAATCCAAGATTAAAGCGGTGGAATTTTTCCAAAATCTCGCATAAAAAGTGTTTTTGTGAGAAAACGGCAAAAGATAAATAAAATCTGACTTCGGATTAGTTTAAATTGGTTTATGTTGCATACGAATAGCAAAAAAAGAATTTTCAAAACATTTAAGAAATGTTTGGTCTGTCCACCCGATTAGGTATCACCTGTGGCTTAGGCTAGCTCTACAAATGTTAGGGTGGACAATAGTAGGGTGGACAATAGAACGCGTTTTTCCTTGCCAAGCTAACCAACTGTCAAGTGATTCTAGAGCGCAGGTAGCAAACACATTGAATCGAACATCTCTGACGTCATCTTTAGCCTGAATGTGGCTAAAAGCAAATCCTATGAAAATGGCACCGGAATTTTCAGGTCCACATCCTTTTCAGAGCTCAATAACTAGCGACTACTTGCAATAAATAAAAAGCAAATGTGACAGTTAGCATGTAGACACTTACACCTTAATGCTATCCAATGTTGGTTGCAATCAACATTGAGAAAGTGTATGAAAATACTGCTTATAGTTTTTGCCGCTTTGGCTACCTTTCACAGAAAGTTAGCACAACCGGGAGACATATCTTAGAGCAGGGGTGCACACTTTTTCAGCATGCGAGCTACTTACAAAATGACCGAGTCAAAGTGATCTACCTACTATAATATTGCCCAACATATAATTATTCAGAAATATATTGAGAATTCTTTATAAGAACCATATATGTTAGTATACCTTGCATGATTGCGTGAACCAATATTGCTTACAACCCCAACACAAAATGAGGAAATCAGCTTACAAATCAATAACGTTTATTTAAAAAAAAAACAACACAGGGATCAAGGAGGACTGCCAGTGGCACCAAATGAAAGAAAGAAATAATAACCCACCCCCCTTGACAGGTGCTAAGCACCCATAAATACAGTGGGTGGTGCTCACTCTAACCTTCAGCTCAATGTCGGCTTGTAGTGTCAAAATCTCATCCTCCACTCCAGAAGAATTCAGTTGATACAGTGTTGCAATTTTGTATGCAAGTGAAACATCAGCATCTTCCCGAAAAGGTTAGCACATGAATGTAGCGATTGGCTCCAGTAAAGCAAAGTCTTGAAATCGTTTGTCAAACTCTGACAGACAGTTGTCAATCTGCTTTGCGTGCACTGTCAAGCTGCACATGACTTCCCTTGCATCTCCAGGTCTGACACGAGGTTCTGGAAGTTCGCCAAATCACTGCACTGGAGCTTTGATAAGAGATGTTGCATTTTTGCGTTTGAAAGCGTTAACTGAGCTCATCATGTTTATCACAGTTTTGTCTTTTCCTTGCAGCTCTAAATTAAGGTAATTCAACATGTTGGTCAGATCAGTTAGTTGGTTATATTCTATTCATTTAGTTGGTTTGTCCTCTTTATGGTTTTATTCTTTGCAATTTGTCTATCCATATAAGATTTGATCTTGCTCTTTGTAAATCTTGTTAAACTTGATTTTATATTTCAATAATTCTGTTTAAAAAAAATGCCATGCGATCTATCAGTAGTACCCAGTCGATCGCGATCGACGTGTTGAGTACCCCTGTCTTAGAGCAACAAAGGGTAAAGAGTTGGACCTGCTTGTCCAACACTGGGTAACTAATGGCGCTTTTCCACCGCAAATGTAGCTCGACTCGACTCAACTCAACTCGGTTTGGTAGTAACACGGGTGGTT
Organism: Protosalanx chinensis; assembly: GCA_030340685.1. NCBI lineage: Eukaryota > Metazoa > Chordata > Actinopteri > Osmeriformes > Salangidae > Protosalanx > Protosalanx chinensis. The sequence goes on from CM059341.1 coordinate 730,937, forward strand.
TTCCACCGCAAATAGTACCTCCTGGTCGTCGGCGAAAGGGCCGTGACGTATTTTTGTACGCGGCGTAAATAACACCAACGCATTAAATAATCTAGTAGTGTGATAAAAAACATTTGACGGGGAAAATGCACTAAACACCTTAAAAAAAATTGAACTTGGTGTTGGTTCCTTTCTGAACCATAATTAATATATTAGCGCCAGTGTAATGGCAGATGAATTACAAAATCATGAAACAATCACATAAGTCACTTATAATTTATTAACAAACAATAAGAGCAAATCAGTGCAGCACAGCAAACTTTCAAACAAAAAGGTGGAATATAAACTATTTACAAAAAAGTGGAAGGCTTTTCACGACACTGCGCGTAGGTCCTGAAGTAACCATGCTCTTCCATCAACTTGGCGACCTCCTTGTACACCTTTTCATTGCGGATGGCTCCGTCCAGCTCTTTTTGTACTTTATCCTCGGCCACAAGACACAGAAGCATCTGCACCTCAGAAGTGGACCACGGCGAAGACCTATTATAAATTTTAGCTGGCATGTTGATGAACTAGAAGATATTGGCTGTGGCGCTTTATGTCGCTCTCGTGACTTCGTCACACTCTCTGGCCAATCAGTGGCCGGCCGTCTGCCGACGTCACCTTTTAGCTCGACTCAGCTCGCTTGGTCCCTAGAGCGAGGTGATACTAAAAAAAGTACCCGCTACCAGGTACCATGAAATTGCGGTGGAAACGCCAAAAATGCAAGTCGAGTCGAGCTGATACCATGCGGTGGAAAAAAGCCATATCTTGACTTGCTCCAGTAACTCAAGTCTTCTCCATGCAGTTACATTATCTTAACCCTAACCCAAAACGGAAGACTTGGTTTATTTAAGATATTTGCATGTCTAGCAGTTGACATTTATGCACCTGTTGTTCACCAAATGTGTGGTAATGTTAGTAAAAAAATAATATATATATATTACAGAAAACTGTTTTAAGTTGTCAAATGTATCTTTTTTTTGCCATAGTATAGTATAAATTTTTCCATTTATGTAAAATGTAAGTATTTACATTTAACTGCTTAAACGAAAGGTTTGGTTGTTTTCTTCAAAGTAAGGTATATTTTATATATATTTTTAAATGTATACATTTTGTGAAAAATCAAGATTAAGTCGTGTTTATGAAAATACAGTAATCCCTCGCTATATCACGGTTCATTTTTAACGGTTTTGCTACTTCACTTTTTTTTCTTCTTTCGTGCATCGTGCTCTGCATTCTGATTGGCTGAACAGTCTCTCTCTGCTTCTTCTATACCTGTGTGTCAATAACGTTGCGGTTTACTGTATGCACTGTACACGTGCAAAACAGATAAAATACACGTAAATGTCTCTTGTACAAGCAAATTCTCTTAACCAATAATGTCCACAAAACGTTCTGCACGGACAAAGGCACCTGCGGTTGGGCCCAAAAGGCAGAGGAAGATGTTAAGTCGCAGAAAAAGTTAAACTTCTGGACATTTAACTTAAAAAAAAACATTAAAAAAAAATAAAGGTTTCTACTTCACGGATTTCACTTATCACCGGTGCTTTTTGGAACGTAACCCCCGTGAAAAACGAGGGATTACTGTACCATAGGAATGCATTGAAATCTGAACGCTCTATGGTGACAAAAGTTGTTTTTTCCCCATGTAACCTATTTTAGCATATCAGCACAACCTGTTCACTTCCTGTATAGCTGGGTCCTGCAATAACACGTAATCTATCAACAACAACAACAAAAACGAAATATATAAATTACACTTTTTGGCCTCTTGTACAGCCTGTAACATTAGGCATTGCACTCTATACCTGGTATTATGAGTTATTCTCTTTATTCATTTAGTAGACGCTTTTATCCAAAGTGACTTAAAAGAGAGAGCATTACAAAAGAACATTGGTTACTGAGCATTGCAACATGATGGACCCCAACACGTAGCGAGTTTATAGATTATGAAACACATCATGAGAAAACATTAAGTGTCAAGGGAAGAGCAATAAGAGCATTCAGCTGAACAGTTTACAAATTTAAGGCAGGCACCTCCTTTGACAGGCAGTAGTCTACTTGTAGGAAGCAAACAACAAAGCAACAACAACACTGAAGAGTTTCCCCTTGGGGATCACAAAAGTAATTCTGATTCTCTCCGGTTCACTGCTCAGAAGGTCAGTACCAGGGTCTTGAATCTGATGAAGGCCATGATGGGAAGCCAGTGGAGGCCTATGAGGAGCGGGGTGACATGACAGTGTCTGGGTAGATTGAAAACCAGGCAGGCTGCTGCATTTTGGATCCTCTGAAGGGGGCTTATTGCAGTTGCTGGAAGGCTGGCCATGATGGGAAGCCAGTGGAGGCCTATGAGGAGCGGGGTGACATGACAGCGTCTGGGTAGATTGAAAACCAGGCGGGCTGCAGCATTTTAGATCCTCTGAAGGGGGTGAATTGCAGTTGCTGGAAGGCTGGCTATGAGTGAGTGAGTTGCAGTAGTCCAGCTTCGAGTGGACAAGAGCTTGGATTAGCAGCTGGGTGGAATGTTCAGACGGGTATCTTCTGATTTTGAAGTTGTAGAGGGTGAATCTTCATGACCGAGAGACTGCGGCAATGTGTGCTGTGAGGGAGAGCTCATCATCCAAGGTGACCCCCAGGTTCTCTACCTATTATGGTATTGAAGTCCACAGGTTCCTGGTCTAGGATTCTGCGGAGTCCAGTTGCTGGAGGGTGAAGTGGAGGGCCATGTTAACCGTGTCATCTGAAAACCCTTTTGGCTCTGTAAGCAAGGGTCAAGGAGTGGTTCTGTGATGTCTGAGATGGGCCAGCGCCAGGCGCACAAAACACTTAATTACTACAGAGATCATTAGCGCGTAGGTGTCACCACAGACAGTCTTCTTGCAACTAATGAGCCTTGATAAACATGGGAGAAAGCTAGCAAGTGTTATAATGGTATGTTAGCTAGCTTGCTGCAGAGCCGTATCAGCTGTGTTGTATGGAATGTCTATTTAGTAAAAAATGAATAGTTAAATAAATAAACTCATTTGGTTCTAAACTGCGACTAGAGTACATTTTGAATTATCCTGTTGAAGCCAAGTCATTATCTTTCTTCATGACAGTGTTGACAGCAGTTGTTGAAAAATTGTCATCAGGCCAATATACCAAATATTCAAGATATTTTGGAATATTTACCTATTCCAAGTGTAGCACTGTACATTTCTGTTGTGGAAAATGGACAGATCAAAACTGACATTTTGTGAAATTTTGTTTTTAGATGTTGATATATCAGTGTTAATCACCTTCAACCGAATGAAGAAGATGTCGACTGACTGCAAACTTATTGCAAGGGCACTGAAAAGCTCATCCTTAGTCGAGGTAAATGTCACAATGTAACAATTCTAACGTCTAATGTTATCATGATTTCTGAAATATCAGGTTTTCTTAAGCAATTCTCATGTTGTCCAGTCGCATAGATATTGGTCCGTATATATTACTTGTATCTATTATTTCTGGTGCCGTTTTGAAGTATCATAACTGTTAAATATGTTTAAAAATGTTAGGTTAACCTGGAGGGAACGAAAGTTCGAAGACAGAATCCACTGGGAGATGATCCAAAAGATGTTGACACTCGCACAGTCTATGTGGTAAATATTTCAGTGCAACCACATTTTATAATGTTAGAATTTGCCATTTGACTGAACGTTAAAATCTAGAGATTGAAACGTTAAACCCTCTCAATTATAGATTCAAGAAACTTGTGAGTTTAAATTTGATTAAATCCTGTCAGATTAGTCCAAAAAAAAGCGTACCCAAGTGAAATTGAAAGCGACTCTTAAACAATTTGGAGGGCATGCATGTTTGTGGTCTCTTTTGAAAGGTGCCACGCAAGTTCTTTCCCTTGTTGCTCATCAATCCCAGCACTGCACATTGTTGGGTCATAAAAGGACGTATGAAGGGTAGAATATCTGTTTCTTTAGTTGAGCGTGTGAAACTACACCCATTCTACTTTGTACACCCAGATTTCTGTTATTATTAGAGATTCATTTTATTTAGATTAGATTCTTTGATTTTATTTATTTTTCCTGTTTATTGTTTTCAGCGTTGTGTATCTAATTGGGTCACTTTCCTTTGAGAGCATTATTATGAACAAAACTATATGTATTACAGGAACTTCTGCCTAAGGATGTCAAACATGGATGGGTAGAGCGGGTCTTCAGCAAATGTGGGAATGTGGTTTATGTCAGCATCCCAAAATACAAAACCTCTGGACAGTCGAAAGGTTTTGCTTTTGTTGAGTTTGAAACAGAAGAGCAAGCACGGAAGGCTATAGAGGTGACATTACCTACCAATTGATAAAACTACAACAGTACATTGTAAAAAATGTATCTTGTTTAAAAAAATATGAAACTTCATCCTCGAATAGATGCTAAATAATCCTCCTGAAGATGCTCCCAAGAAACCTGGAATCTTTCCCAAAACCAGGAATGGAAAGCAAATCCCCCTTGAAGCCACTGAAAATGTCACACAAGGTTAGTGTACTATGGAATAGAAGACATTGAGTACATAAGTATATTCAATACATTGTACAATAAGAACCATCCATTTCATATTGTGCTTAATTGTACATTTCTTTCCCTGTCAGTTGAGTTGCACCACTTCAACATTTGTTTTTACATAACTGTCTCATTCTATTTCACTCTGTTGCAGATGAAGCAGAGCAGACAAATACAGTGTCAGTGTTTAATGCTAAAGTAGAAGTAAAGACATCAGTTAAAGTCAAAGAAGAGGAAATGGCGACTAATGGAAAGATGACAGAGATGATAAATGAGGAGGAAATGGCGATTAGACAAAGGCTCCCAGCACAAATGATTGCAAAAAAGAGACGGCGCTCGCAATCATCAGAAAGTCTGGAGAACCATGTCCAGGATGACCTGCTATCAAAGATCAGGAGGACAATGAAAGAGGAGTCTCAGTGGGAAAGAAAGGAGTGTGACGACCAAGGTAAAGAATATATAGAGTTGATTCTTAACAGTTTAGTTGAAAGTGTGTTCTGGTAACAGACACCAGTCTATGGTATGATTTAGTGAAGAACTAAAAATAAGATGAGTAGGTGACAAACAATCTGAGAGCTCCTGAGGCTCTCCACAATGTGAATGCTAAGCAAGGGCATCCGCCCCCCACCCCCAGCTTACCTAACAAATAGACATTAACCTAGAAAGAGAACTGAAAAGCAATGTTTCTGCCTCCACCCTCATAGGAATTTGTTTTAAAGTATCTGCATTCCAACTAACAAATTAATTATCTTGTTCTGGGTTTTCTCTGGAGCCCTCTCGAATGAACGGTGATGAAGAAAGTGTTTTGTCTGTCTCTTCATAAATGGAGTGACTAGGTTCAGTTGAGTCTTGGATTTTAATAAGTATTTATAAATGTGTAGATTGGGAGAGGAAGACCAGACCTCTGACAATAAATGAAGACAACATCAGACTTGGGTCTTGGCTCTGAAGGCCAAAGGACCATCTTTTATAGGGCCCAATAATGTAAACATGGAGTTTGTCAGTCAGGCAGTAATTGCGTCACAGAGAAAAAGATTCACAGCTGCCAACTCGTAACCACTTTCTGACGAGATCATAGCTGGCCTTGACACATTAACCTTGACACGTAAACACAGTCGAAGTGTGTTAACAAGGCCTGGTTTGTTAATAGCAAACTCGCATGAGTAACATACAAATTAGTATCCAATGACTAGTTCTACTGATTCATGAGTAATGTAAGCACACAAGAAATCCCTATTTCTTCCACAGCGGTGGAAGCGTGTTCTATGATCATTTACAGTATTTAGTGTAGTTCTGGTCAGCTGTGAATGTTTGATTAGATATTTTAATGTAGTAGTATTTTGGGGAAATTCTAGGGTCACTCGCTTACGAGACACAAGTATATATGACGTCCGTTGAATAATCACCCACAAATCTTCCCCCTTCACAGACATTAGTCAGATCTGGCAGACTTGATGAGAGGCACCTGACTGCAGACCTGCACAGTGGGGCACCTGCACGATGCGGTAGCTTCACAATAGGCAGGAAGTGAATTTCAAAATAAAAGCACAAATGCATATAAAAGCGCCATTTCCGGTTGAATTGTTTTCCTCACAAATGCATAAATTAGTAAACGCGTAAATGACGTTAAATCTATTAATTCCTTGTCTGTAGTTTAAATCGTTATATCATATTTAGATAGTAAACTTTAGACAAGAAGCCAGACTAATATACACTGCACTGCATAATTTTACAACTTGGTCATTACGAAAAATAAACGGTGGGTGATATGACTCGGGGCTCAATAGTGTATTTGTAGCCTACTACAAAGCAGAGGTTCTTGAAAAGAGGTCAAAATGCTGATAACTGAAAATAATGGAGGTTAGGAATAACATAGCTCAGTGCAAGTTAATACTCGGCCTACATTTTGTAAGATGTCATAAGCCTATACATTTTATTGTGTATTGTGTACTATACAATACTTCAATGCCTTTTCATTATAATAATAACTAGAAAGTAATTCCTAAATAAATTTTGAGTGTGCGTGACTGGCCCGGGACTCTCCCCCATACATCAGTGACACTGTTGAGTAATTTTCTGAATATGACTTCTACCATTGCTTAGGTATGTGACAGATCAAGCTTTCAACAGGTGTTCATATGCTGATGCACTAGTAGAAGCGTAAACACTAATTTCAGCAGGATTTAAGACAGCTCCACTTAAGCACACTGCCACAGTTTAAGTTTAAGTAGTAAGCAAGCAGTAAACAATTGGTCACTCTGTGTCAGGTAGCACTTTACATTACAGTTCAGTAGCATAGTAATAGTTTGGTTATAATTTGATAATAGTGATAAATGCGTTCAAAAATGTCGAGTGTAAAATGACCCAAATACATCCAATGCCAGAATTAGGCCATCAATGGCTATGACTTTGGTATTAGAAATACACCTTTTATCAAAATGATACCGCATTATAAATATCAGATAACATTATAAAGTTATACAGCTGTCTCAGTGTTAAATGTCAAATCTATCCACATGCAATCAAACATGTAACAAATCAGGATTCAGCAATAAGCTAGCATCAAAATTCACAAAAAGCACTAGGTCACACAGTTCTGATATCACACTAACAAAAACAGTGCTTTTTATCCAACATTAATTGAGAAAAACACACATACACACACATACACATGTATCTATCTATCTATAGATAGATACATATATGTGCATACACACAGGCAGTCTGTACATTAATGACTTAATGATGAACTGTCAATCAAACCATTCAGTGCAATGAATCACTTAGTAGCAGACACACAGGTTCAATCATCTATAAACTACAGGACTACAGGACTCCAGGTCAACCAGTATCCAGACGATTATGAATGTTTTACAGCAAGCCCCCCCAACAATTTAAATAGCAATTCCTAAAAGACCTGTATTTAATCCCCACTGTTTCTCTATGGAACTGCCGATCCCAACCACCCACACACCTCCCCAATACCCCAAACCCCTCCGAAATCGCCCCCCCGAGCCCCCCGCAACGTCACAATCTCCGCTTGAAGGTGCATGTAAATCAATTGCGATTCTCAAACCTCTCCCCCAAATAGGCTCATAGCTCATCAACCCGACCTCCCACACACCTCCCCAATATCTCGTTAGAATCCTATGGACCCCACCATATGAACCCTGCCCTCAAACCCCCCCGCACGAGCCCCCCCGCAAACGCCGATCGCCCCCCCCCTCCGAAAACGACCCTAAACGGTCAAAATGCACACAAATACCCCCCCCCCCCATAACCCTCCACCGCCGTCCTGACTGATAAGCACATGAATACATATAAGCCCAAATGTTAAAGAAGTCAAAAACCCACATATTAGATAGCATGCTAGCAAAACATATGCTGATGCACTAGCAATTAGCTTAAGCGCTAATTTTAGCATTGGTCGCTAATGTTAGCAAACAGCATATCTTTACAGCTAGTTGGAATATCAGTTGTAAATCCTGACTGATAAGCACATGAATACCTATGAGCCCAAATGTTAAAGAAGTCAAAAACCTACATTTTAGATAGCATGCTAGCGAAAGAGTTGAAAAAGATGTTTGCTTACCTTAGAGACTTAGAGCCAGAGAGGAAGAGTTGAGCTGGAGTACAGTTTATAAATACACCCGAAACAAAAAGAGCCAATTTGATTCCTCCAGTAAATATCCTCCAATTAAAGTTATTAAATGTGAAATGAATTACTGTTCATAAAATAGCCACCGTCATTCGTGGCCACCGTCTCTCCTCTTTCAAGCACGTTGCTAAGTAACGAACTAATGAGTTGCAGCTGACAGTTGCAACTGTCATGTCAGTTGAACAGACAGAGAGAAAAGGCTTACAGCACCCCTCGAACAGGAAGGATTTCTGGCCAAACCGTGTTTCCAATCATAAAACCAGGTTAACGTGAAGCCGGCTGAGCCCTTCCTGAACGTCTCCATAGACATTTTGTGTTGACAAGTGAAGAAATGTGCTCTTGGGAGCAATTCTAAAAAGTGTTAGTTTTGTTTTCCTCCTGAAATTTTCCTGGCACTTTTAACATGGGAGTCTGAGGCTCTTCATGGGTGCTGCGGCCGAATTTTCGCATGTCGAGCTAAAACAATAAATCTGACAGATAAAGTAAAGCAAGTGTGAGCTAGAGGACACATTTTCCTACGTTTCTATGTATAAATTGTGTCTGTAGTGGTGCATTTGAGGCCATGGTAGTCGAATAAGTTTTTTTTTTTACACATTTCTCTCTCTTCTCCTCACTCTAGCGATGGCATCTCCACTCTACCTCTCAAACATTCTCTCCATTAACACCCATTAATTTTTTTGGTGTGGTTTTTGGCAATTTCTGGGCAAAATTGTTAGCCAAAAGTCTTAGAAAAATCATAGCACACATGTCGGGGCCGAGCCGCACGTTTTGATATAACTTTTGTGTATATGCGTCAAAAACTCTGGTAGGTGTTTTGAGCCAAAAAAACGGTGTAAGAATAATAATAACTAGAAAAAAATTCCTAAAGAAATTTTGAGTGTGCGTGACTCTGGCCCGGGACTCTCCCCCATACATCACTGACACTGTTGAGTAATTTTCAGAATATTACTTCTACCATTGCTTAGGTATGTGACAGATCAAGCTTTCAACAGGTGTTCATATGCTGATGCACTAGTAGTAGCGTAAACACTAATTTCAGCAGGATTAAAGACAGCTCCACTTGAGCACACTGCCACAGTTTAAGTTTAAGTAGTAAGCAAGCGTGTGGTCCATTGGTCACTCTGTGTCAGGTATCACTTTACATTACAGTTCAGTAGCATAGTATGAGTTTGGTTCTAATTTGATAATAGTGATAAATGCTTTAAAAAACTTAGAGTGTAAAAAGACCCAAATACATCCAATGCCAGAATTAGGCCATCAATGGCTATGACTTTGGTATTAGAAATACACCTTTTATCAAAATGATACCGCATTATAAATATCAGATAACAGTATAAAGTTATACAGCTGTGTTAAATGTCAAATCAATCCACATGCAATCAAACATGTAACAAATCAGGATTCAGCAATAAGCTAGCATCAAAATTCACAAAAAGCACTAGGTCACACAGTTCTGATATCACACTAACAAAAACAGTGCTTTTTATCCAACATTAATTGAGGAAAAACGCACACGCACATACACACTTACACACGCACATACACACACACACACACACACACACACACATATATATATATATATATATATATATATACTGTTTTTGTTAGTGTGATTTCAGAACTGTGTGACCTAGTGCTCACACAGTTCTGATATCACACTAACAAAAACAGTGCTTTTTATCCAACATTAATTGAGAAAAACACACACGCACATACACACACGCACATACACACACACTTACATACACACATATATATATATATATATATATATATATATAGATAGATACATATATGTGCATACACACAGGCAGTCTGTACATTAATGACTTAATGATGAACTGTCAATCCAACCATTCAGTGCAATGAATCACTTAGTAGCAGACACACAGGTTTAATCATCTATAAACTACAGGACTACAGGACTCCCCATATAACACTAGCCAATAGTTTGCAAGGTCAACCAGTATCCTGACGATTATGAATGTTTTACAGCAAGCCCCCGCAACAATTTAAATAGCAATTCCTAAAAGACCTGTATTTAATCCCCACTGTTTCTCTATGGAACCACCCACACACCTCCCCAATACCCCAAACCCTTCCGAAATCGCCCCCCCCCGAGCCCCCCGCAACGTCACAATCTCCGCTTGAAGGTGCATGTAAATCAATCGCGATTCTCAAACCTCTCCCACAAATAGGCTCATAGCTCATCAACCCGACCTCCCACACACCTCCCCAATATCTCGTTAGAATCCTATGGACCCCAGCACATGAACCCTGCCCTCAAACCCCCCCGCACGAGCCCCCCCGCCCCCCTCCCCCCGCGAACGCCGATCGCCCCCCCCCCCTCCGAAAACGACCCTAAACGGTCAAAATGCACACAAATAACCCCCCCCCCATAACCCTCCACCACCGTCCTGACTGATAAGCACATGAATACATATAAGCCCAAATGTTAAAGAAGTCCAAAACCCACATCTTAGCATGCTAGAAACATATGCTGATGCACTAGCAATTAGCTTAAGCGCAAATTTTAGCATTGGTCGCTAATGTTAGCAAACAGCATATCTTTACAGCTAGTTGGAATATCAGTTGTAAATCCTGACTGATAAGCACATGAATACCTATGAGCCCAAATGTTAAAGAAGTCAAAAACTTACATTGTAGATAGCATGCTAGCGAAAGAGTTGAAAAAGATGTTTGCTTACCTTAGAGACTTAGAGCCAGAGAGGAAGAGTTGAGCTGGAGTACAGTTTATAAATACACCCGAAACAAAAAGAGCCAATTTGATTCCTCCAGTAAATATCCTCCAATTAAAGTTATTAAATGTGAAATGAATTACTGTTCATAAAATAGCCACCGTCATTCGTGGCCACCGTCTCTCCTCTTTCAAGCACGTTGCTAAGTAACGAACTAATGAGTTGCAGCTGACAGTTGCAACTGTCATGTCAGTTGAACAGACAGAGAGAAAAGGCTTACCGCACCCCTCGAACAGGAAGGATTTCTGGCCAAACCGTGTTTCCAATCATAAAACCAGGTTAACGTGAAGCCGGCTGAGCCCTTCCTGAACGTCTACATAGGCATTTTGTGTTGACAAGTGAAGAAATGTGCTCTTGGGAGCAATTCTAAAAAGTGTTAGTTTTGTATTCCTCCTGAAATTTTCCTGGCACTTTTAACATGGGAGTCTATGAGGCTCTTCATGGGTGCTGCGGCCGAATTTTCGCATGTCAAGCTAAAACAATAAATCTGACAGATAAAGTAAAGCAAGTGTGAGCTAGAGGACACATTTTCCTACGTTTCTATGTATAAATTGTGTCTGTAGTGGTGCATTTGAGGCCATGGTAGTCGAATACGTTTTATTTTTTTTACACATTTCTCTCTCTTCTCCTCACTCTAGCGATGACATCTCCACTCTACCTCTCAAACATTCTTTCCATTGACACCAATGCATTTTTTTGGTGTGGTTTTTGGCAATTTTTGGGCAAAATTGTTAGCCAAAAGTCTTAGAAAAATCATAGCACACATGTCGGGGCCGAGCCGCACGTTTTGATATAACTTTTGTGTATATGCGTCAAAAACTCTGGTAGATGTTTTGAGCCAAAAAACGGCGTAAGAATAATAATAATAAACGCTAGTAATAACATAGTGTGCGCCTTGCAGCACGCACACAATAATAATAATAAACGCTAGTAATAACATAGTGTGCGCCTTGCAGCACGCACACAACTAGAAAAAAATTCCTAAAGAAATTTTGAGTGTGCGTGACTCCAGCCCGGGACTCCCCCCCATACATCACTGACACTGTTGAGTAATTTCCAGAATATGACTTCTACCATTGCTTAGGTATGTGACAGATCAAGCTTTCAACAGGTGTTCATATGCTGATGCACTAGTAGTAGCGTAAACACTAATTTCAGCAGGATTAAAGACAGCTCCACTTGAGCACACTGCCACAGTTTAAGTTTAAGTAGTAAGCAAGCAGTAAACAATTGGTCACTCTGTGTCAGGTAGCACTTTACATTACAGTTCAGTAGCATAGTATTAGTTTGGTTCTAATTTGATAATAGTGATAAATGCTTAAAAAAACTTAGAGTGTATAAAGACCCAAATACATCCAATGCCAGAATTAGGCCATCAATGGCTATGACTTTGGTATTAGAAATACACCTTTTATCAAAATGATACCGCATTATAAATATCAGATAACATTATAAAGTTATACAGCTGTGTTAAATGTCAAATCAATCCACATGCAATCAAACATGTAACAAATCAGGATTCAGCAATAAGCTAGCATCAAAATTCACAAAAAGCACTAGGTCACACAGTTCTGATATCACACTAACAAAAACAGTGCTTTTTATCCAACATTAATTGAGGAAAAACACACACGCACATACACATACACACACACACACGCACATACACACACACACACACACATATAAATATATATATATATATACTGTTTTTGCTAGTGTGATTTCAGAACTGTGTGACCTAGTGCTCACACAGTTCTGATATCACACTAACAAAAACAGTGCTTTTTATCCAACATTAATTGAGAAAAACACACACGCACATACACACATACACATATATATATCTATCTAGATACATATATGTGCATACACACAGGCAGTCTGTACATTAATGACTTAATGATGAACTGTCAATCAAACCATTCAGTGCAATGAATCACTTAGTAGCAGACACACAGGTTTAATCATCTATAAACTACAGGAGGGGAGTCAGATGGCTCAATGGGTTAAGGCGTTGGCCTCATGAACGGAACGTTGTGAGATCGAGCCCCCGCTGTGGCTATATGACTTTGTGTCCTTGGGCAAGGCACTTCACCCTACTTGCCTCAGGGAGAATGTCCCTGTACTTACTGTAAGTCGCTTTGGATAAAAGCGTCTGCTAAATGAATAAATGTAAATGTAAATCTACAGGACTCCCCATATAACACTAGCCAATAGTTTGCAAGGTCAACCAGTATCCAGACGATTATGAATGTTTTACAGCAAGCCCCCCCAACAATTTAAATAGCAATTCCTAAAAGACCTGTATTTAATCCCCACTGTTTCTCTATGGAACCACCCACACACCTCCCCAATACCCCAAACCCTTCCGTAATCGCCCCCCCGAGCCCCCCGCAACGTCACAATCTCCGCTTGAAGGTGCATGTAAATCAATCGCGATTCTCAAACCTCTCCCACAAATAGGCTCATAGCTCATCAACCCGACCTCCCACACACCTCCCCAATATCTCGTTAGAATCCTATGGACCCCAGCACATGAACTCTGCCCTCAAACCCCCCCGCACGAGCCCCCCCGCCCCCCGCGAACGCCGATCGCCCCCCCCCCCCCCTCCGAAATTGACCCTAAACGGTCAAAATGCACACAAATAACCCCCCCCCATAACCCTCCACCATCGTCCTGACTGATAAGCACATGAATACATATAAGCCCAAATGTTAAAGAAGTCCAAAACCCACATCTTAGCATGCTAGAAACATATGCTGATGCACTAGCAATTAGCTTAAGCGCTAATTTTAGCATTGGTCGCTAATGTTAGCAAACAGCATATCTTTACAGCTAGTTGGAATATCAGTTGTAAATCCTGACTGATAAGCACATGAATACCTATGAGCCCAAATGTTAAAGAAGTCAAAAACCTACATTTTAGATAGCATGCTAGCGAAAGAGTTGAAAAAGATGTTTGCTTACCTTAGAGACTTAGAGCCAGAGAGGAAGAGTTGAGCTGGAGTACAGTTTATAAATACACCCGAAACAAAAAGAACCAATTTGATTCCTCCAGTAAATATCCTCCAATTAAAGTTATTAAATGTGAAATGAATTACTGTTCATAAAATAGCCACCGTCATTCGTGGCCACCGTATCTCCTCTTTCAAGCACGTTGCTAAGTAACGAACTAATGAGTTGCAGCTGACAGTTGCAACTGTCATGTCAGTTGAACAGACAGAGAGAAAAGGCTTACCGCACCCCTCGAACAGGAAGGATTTCTGGCCAAACCGTGTTTCCAATCATAAAACCAGGTTAACGTGAAGCCGGCTGAGCCCTTCCTGAACGTCTACATAGACATTTTGTGTTGACAAGTGAAGAAATGTGCTCTTGGGAGCAATTCTAAAAAGTGTTAGTTTTGTGTTCCTCCTGAAATTTTCCTGGCATTTTTAACATGGGAGTCTATGAGGCTCTTCATGGGTGCTGCGGCCGAATTTTCGCATGTCAAGCTAAAACAATAAACCTGACAGATAAAGTAAAGCAAGTGTGAGCTAGAGGACACATTTTCCTACGTTTCTATGTATAAATTGTGTCTGTAGTGTTGCATTTGAGGCCATGGTAGTCGAATATGTTTCATTTTTTTCACGAATTCTTCTGTCTCCTCTCCACTCTAGCGATGACATCACCCACTGTAGTTTTCAAACATTCTCTCCATTAACACCCATGATTTTTTCTGGTGTGGTTTTTGGCAATTTTTGGGCAAAATTGTTCGCCAAAAGTCTTAGAAAAATCATAGCACACATGTCGGGGCCGAGCCGCACGTTTTGATATAACTTTTGTGTATATGCGTCAAAAACTCTGGTAGATGTTTTGAGCCAAAAAACGGCGTAAGAATAATAATAATAACTAGAAAAAAATTCCTAAAGAAATTTTGAGTGTGCGTGACTCTGGCCCGGGACTCCCCCCCCATACATCACTGACACTGTTGAGTAATTTTCCGAATATGACTTCTACCATTGCTTAGGTATGTGACAGATCAAGCTTTCAACAGGTGTTCATATGTTGATGCACTAGTAGTAGCGTAAACACGAATTTCAGCAGGATTAAAGACAGCTCCACTTGAGCACACTGCCACAGTTTAAGTTTAAGTAGTAAGCAAGCAGTAAACAATTGGTCACTCTGTGTCAGGTAGCACTTTACATTACAGTTCAGTAGCATAGTAATAGTTTGGTTCTAATTTGATAATAGAGATAAATGCTTTAAAAAACTTAGAGTGTAAAAAGACCCAAATACATCCAATGCCAGAATTAGGCCATCAATGGCTATGACTTTGGTATTAGAAATACACCTTTTATCAAAATGATACCGCATTATAAATATCAGATAACATTATAAAGTTATACAGCTGTGTTAAATGTCAAATCAATCCACATGCAATCAAACATGTAACAAATCAGGATTCAGCAATAAGCTAGCATCAAAATTCACAAAAAGCACTAGGTCACACAGTTCTGATATCACACTAACAAAAACAGTGCTTTTTATCCAACATTAATTGAGGAAAAACACACACACACGCACATACACATACACACACGCACATACACACACACACACGCACATACACACACAAACACACACACATATATATATATACTGTTTTTGTTAGTGTGATTTCAGAACTGTGTGACCTAGTGCTCACACAGTTCTGATATCACACTAACAAAAACAGTGCTTTTTATCCAACATTAGTTGAGAAAAACACACACGGACATACACACACGCACATACACACACACACACACATACACATATATATATCTATAGATAGATACATATATGTGCATACACACAGGCAGTCTGTACATTAATGACTTAATGATGAACTGTCAATCAAACCATTCAGTGCAATGAATCAATTAGTAGCAGACACACAGGTTTAATCATCTATAAACTACAGGACTACAGGACTCCCCATATAACACTAGCCAATAGTTTGCAAGGTCAACCAGTATCCAGACGATTATGAATGTTTTACAGCAAGCCCCCCCAACAATTTAAATAGCAATTCCTAAAAGACCTGTATTTAATCCCCACTGTTTCTCTATGGAACTTCCGATCCCAACCACCCACACACCTCCCCAATACCCCAAACCCTTCCGAAATCGCCCCCCGAGCCCCCCGCAACGTCACAATCTCCGCTTGAAGGTGCATGTAAATCAATCGCGATTCTCAAACCTCTCCCACAAATAGGCTCATAGCTCATCAACCCGACCTCCCACACACCTCCCCAATATCTCGTTAGAATCCTATGGACCCCAGCACATGAACCCTGCCCTCAAACCCCCCCGCACGAGCCCCCCCGCCCCCCGCCCCCCGCGAACGCCGATCGCCCCCCCCCCCTCCGAAAACGACCCTAAACAGTCAAAATGCACACAAATAACTCCCCCCCATAACCCTCCACCACCGTCCTGACTGATAAGCACATGAATACATATAAGCCCAAATGTTAAAGAAGTCCAAAACCCACATCTTAGCATGCTAGAAACATATGCTGATGCACTAGCAATTAGCTTAAGCGCAAATTTTAGCATTGGTCGCTAAT